>JAWZYV010000924.1:0-19084 GCA_038373885.1 Cheiracanthium punctorium | reverse complement strand
GAAAATGGATGAAAGCAACAGAAACCGATACTTTCCCGATACTTTTAGAATCGAAAGAACAGATACCGATACCTAAAAAAATAGGAGGTATCGGCGCCGATACTATCGGCTGCCGATACTATCGGTCGATCCCTACTTTTAGTTGTATTTGGTTTGCCACTACAAACGCTCTTTATGTAGGAAGAGTTTTGGTCTATGTTCCGTATCCGGTGCCCCTTGGTTCTGGCGACATCGTGAGCGATGTTCAACGTTAGTAAAGTACCCTGCCGATGGTTGTTTGACTGGCAACCATAAAGAAATGTGTAGTGCTTGGCGACGTTTTTTTTTTTGAAGGAATGATAATGCGTCAAATATTGTAAATTGGATAATTTAGAACTATTGAAAGATGCGAAATTTCTTGCACTTTCGGGCATGCGTAATAGTTGTTTTTTAATCTAGCTACTGTGTGACGTAAACAGATGAATGTAACGAATTCGCTTGCTCAATTTGACGTCACTAAGCTGTTAATTTGCTTTGTGCGCATGCGTTATTGTTATTTCGTTTTTTCCTGTTCTTTCGTCTACTATTCTAATTTGCTTCAACTTGTACTAATGTTTTTTTTTTGGGTCTCGCAGAGGGGCCCGCGTTAGCATATTTTCGAGGGGCCCTTTTGAGGCGATGGCCGGACCCACTGATGTTTTTTTTGGGGTCTCGCAGAGGGGCCCGCGTTAGCATATTTTCGAGGGGGCCCCCTTGAGGCGGTGGCCGGACCCACTGATGTTTTTTTTGGGTCTCGCAGAGGGGCCCACTCGGACCCACTGATGTTTCTTTTGGATCTCGCAGAGGGGCCGCCCGGACCCACTGATGTTTTTTTTGGGTCTCGCAGAGGGGCCCGCGTTAGCATATTTTCGAGGGGCCCTTTTGAGGCGGTGGCCGGACCCACTGATGTTTTTTTTGGATCTCGCAGAGGGGCTCGCTCGGACCCACTGTTTTTTTTTGGGTCTCGTAGAGGGGCCCGCGTTAGCATATTTTCGAGGGGGCCCTTTTGAGGCGGTGGCCGGACCCACTGATGTTTTTTTTGGGTCTCGCAGAGGGGCCCACCGGACCCTCTGATGTTTCTTTTGGATCTCGAAGAGGGGGCCGCCGGACCCACTGATGTTTTTTTGGATCTCGCAGAGGGGCCCGCGTTAGCATATTTTCGAGGGGGCCCTTTTGAGGCGGTGGCCGGACCCACTGATGTTTTTTTTGGGTCTCGCAGAGGGGCCCGCGTTAGCATATTTTTAAGGGGCCCCCTTGAGGCGGTGGCCGGACCCACTGATGTTTTTTTGGATCTCGCAGAGGGGCCCGCCCGGACCCACTGATGTTTTTTTTGGGTCTCGCAGAGGGGCCCGCGTTAGCATATTTTCGAGGGGGCCCTTTTGAGGCGGTGGCCGGACCCACTGATGTTTTTTTGGGTCTCGCAGAGGGGCCCGCGTTAGCATATTTTTGAGGGGGGCCCTTTTGAGGCGGTGGCCGGACCCACTGATGTTTTTTTTGGATCTCGCAGAGGGGCTCGCCCGGACCCACTGATGTTTTTTTTGGGTCTCGCAGAGGGGCCCGCGTTAGCATATTTTCGAGGGGGCCCTTTTGAGGCGGTGGCCGGACCCACTGATGTTTTTTTTTGGGTCTCGCAGAGGGGCCCGCGTTAGCATATTTTCGAGGGGGCCCCCTTGAGGCGGTGGCCGGACCCACTGATGTTTTTTTTTGCGATCTCGCAGAGGGGCTCCGCCCGGACCCACTGATGTTTTTTTTGGGTCTCGCAGAGGGGCCCGCGTTAGCATATTTTCGAGGGAGCCCTTTTGAGGCGGTGGCCGGACCCACAGATGTTTTTTTTGGGTCTCGCAGAGGGGCCCGCGTTAGCATATTTTCGAGTGGGCCCCCTTGAGGCGGTGGCCGGACCCACTGATGTTTTTTTTGCGATCTCGCAGAGGGTATCCGCCCGGACCCACTGATGTTTTTTTGGGTCTCGCAGAGGGGCCACCCGGACCACTGATGTTTCTTTGGATCTCGAAGAGGGGCCCGTCCGGACCCACTGATGTTTTTTTGGGGGTGTCGCAGAGGGGCGCGCGCCCCCTCCAAGAAAAATGTTTTTACACTACATAAATGGGGCTTTTACCAATATTTAGCAGGCTTTACACTAGATAAAATGAATATTCACAATTTTCGCACTCCTCCGAAAGAGTTTCGTGTTCCGCCCTTGGAGAACATATGTAAAGCTGACGTCATAAACTTGAAAATCGTCTGGATTTTTTATCACATGTTGGTCTGGAAAATCGTTTTTTTTTTTTTAAATTAAATCAGAATTTGACTGGCAATTCTGAAAATTAAACGCAGTGCATTTGAAGTATAGAATTTTCATTTAGTGTTAATTGCATGAAGATTGAAGTTTGGTGTTCTTTGATTCTGAGTGGAATAAGTTTGTGTTGGATTTTCCTTGTGTTTTTGATTCCGTTTTACGGACCCTTTATCGTAAGTTAGTGAGCGTCTCGGGAATTCGTCTTTATTTCGTCTTGGGGAATTTCATCGTTGTAATGGATGTTCCCGGTCCTTCCATTAAAAAATGAGGTGGGAAAGGTGAGGTAAGTGCTTGTTTAATCTACTTTTTCTAATGTTTTGTTGTGGATTTGATTGTTTTATATAGTGTCATTTACTTAGAATTTGTGTTTCTTTGTAAAACTTTTAGTGGTAAATACTTGTGTTTATTCGTCACAAGAAGGCGATAGCCGTTGAAGCTTGGCGGTCGCCAGGGTGGCTTGGCGCCATGGCTGGAGCTTGGCGCCAAGATTCGTAGCGCTCGCACTTGGCGATCGCCAAGCTCCAGCGGCTATCGCCGTGTTTACATGAGGGGCACCGTCTTGTATGATTTTACCAGAGTTTTTAATGCTTTTGTGGGTGTGTGCAATGGAAAATTAGAAAAACAAGAAGGAATAAATAAAAGCCATAAGGCTACTAAGTTAAAAAAAATAGGTATGAATTTCAAACCATCAGACCAAACAGGGATAAAAGGGGAGGGCGGAGGTTCGACCGAGAAAAAATGAAGTTATTGTAAAAGATCCTGCTTTGCTTCCATAAAATAGATGCATATGTGAATCTTCCAACTAGCTGCCCCCCCCCCCCACAAAATTGCATTTAATCGCCACTGTGTAGTAGATAAGCTAATTGTGACTTGTGAATTTAAAAAGAAGATAGAAGAACCAAGGCAAGTGCCAGAAATCTTGCCAAGAGAGACAAACTTCGAGGGAACACATCTATTCCTTTTTTTTCACCTTTAAACCTTTTTAATTTAATCGCAATCTATGTGTGTATGAAATACTGCCGTAAATTTTTCATTAAATTCCCACAATCCAAATGAGCTTAAATTTTGAATAACAGTGTATCTTTGCTAAGAATAGAAGAATTAACAGAAAACTGGATTCTACATCGGTTTCACAACATGATTTTGGCCTTATATAACCTGTCCTGTACATATATAGTAAGTAATTTCGTAGTCAGCCATCTTGGGTGAGGCTGCTTCTGGGCACAGTGTTGTTGGTGGGACAACAATGGCAGTGAAACAAGTCACTATGATACACTCGCATCAACAAAGTAAGTTTGAAATTCATTGTTGATACAGCCATTGTAGCAAACAATGCTAACTTTTATTTGTAGTACTTTTAAACAATCTTCTCAAAGTTTTCTGAAATAGTAACCTGTCCTGCTCTTTGCTTCGAACTAACTGAATTTATTGCTGTTTCTGTAAAGAATTTCGGGTCCATTGATTGAAAATGGCCTTTAAAGCCTTCCTCGCAACTGAAAGGTTCATTAAAAGATGCCTCAGGTACTTGTTTCAATATTGTTCTTTCTTCATTAAAGTTTTCAGCATAATATGTGAAACTAGGGTGTGCATATTGGTCATAGGGATCGAGAGATGGCATTCGTTTTACTGATGTCACCAATACGAGCATTCGTTTAACGCATTCCAATTCATTCAAGTCTATATATTTTACAATTTAAAAAATGCCATTCCTTATCGGCAACCTCCTGACGTATTTCAGAATCTTGAATTACTGCCCCCCGCTATATATTCAAAGGGTTATTTTTTTGTAATCATAATTGCATACCACAAAAACATATTCATCCCGGTCAATTTATTCTTTTCAACTAACTAATCGAAGTAGCTTAATGATGAATTAAAAAACCACCAAGGAATAGTTAGTGCGAAAATTAAACTTAATGATGTTTTACTGGTCTAGTCTGTAATACGGAAAAAGAAATGATTTAAAAAAAGAAATGCTCTACTCCTGAAGCGCATGAAATAAAAGGGACGCTTTCTCACACTCTCCTCTCAAAATTTCAACTACCTGCCTTTAATTGTTTTTGTTACATCTCGTGTGCTCATAAGAACGGATAAGAAATGAAAGCTGGAGAAAATATGTTTCAAAAAAAGTGTGGGTGGGGTAAGATGACGAGTTGAAAATTATTCGCAATCTTTCCCCTTTGAAATTTCGTCATCTTTCCCCTTCACGCCATTTTTACAAAACCAACGTTTATGAGTAACTAAAAAAATATCTTTAAGCATGTATCTACTAAGAATTTGTACGCAATAAGCTGAGAATTCAGAATATTTTAGTGAGATTGTAAAAGACTTCTGATACTTTACGTTGAGACGATCAAATATTTGACGAACACCCTTGGAAAATGAACTTTCGTTTATAAATTCCTCTAAACGGCAAGTACTCGTGGCTATCCTAGTGCTAGTCTCAGTTCACCAACGCGTGTTTATTATGCTGACCAAGACGTGCTGCTATTTGTGAAAACCTGACTAAAATTCTAAATTCTTCGTCTTGTCCAATGCGCCATCTTATCCTGCCTTCCCCACAGCACATTTAAAATTCGGTTGTAGCAAAAAATTTTCTGGTACCAAACCATCGATCAGATTGGATGTTCACGCACACAGATCCGTTTGAATGCTCATAACTACACGTATAGTGAGCAAAAGTGCTGTGCATTAACAACAGCCACACCGTCCTGTGACCAAGACACAGAAGGAGGTACCCAGCAAGCACTTCCAGCTTCGTTTCAACAACTTGTACGGTAGATGTAAACATTTTATGGAGGTGCGACGAGGATGCTTATAAATCCTTGTAACTGCGACATTCAAATAAAATACTAACTTAAGATGCAATTGCTAGCAGACACATTACATTTACGGCACACCGTGTTCTGTAACGGAAAGTGTGACTAAAAAACATTTCGTGCCTTTTTCGCAGTGTTTTTTGGATAATGATTGCTTTTTTTTTCTCTTCTCGTCTAGTTGCTGTGGTTGCATAGAAAAAGAGGAAGAAACAAATGAACGAGCTGAAAAATTTCAAGAAGACATTGCCGTAATAAATATGTGAGTATAATCAAATAGATCGTTTATTTTCGAAATCGGCTACATGATTTAGACGTTGCACCAGGGAGAAACATGATTGGCTACCGAGGAATGACCTACCTGTCCCCTTGTAACAGAAAAAAGTCAATAAAATTAATTAAGAACTTTGTAAAAGAAGTACAAAAATACAAAATACCAGCATGCATTGTGCATGGGAATAACATAAATAACTTTCGTAGCATTCGAGTCTTTAAAAAATAAATAGCCTAATAGCCTTTGACAGCGCTCAGTAAAAAAATCTTGAATCTGCTAAAGTCAAGCTTGTTATGATGTAATTAAAAATTGAGTAAATTGATTATTAAATTTCCAAAATATGTTTTTTTTCCTTCTTCTCAGATAAAGCAGTAAATTATGCAATAGTACCAATGGCATTTTTAAAAATCATATAAAACATGACATGAAATTTTGATCCTACAAATACTGAACACACATAAGATGCACGACATGCGATTCAAATACCTGTGCATGCTCGTACCAAAAGTCTTTACAGCTGTCCAAAAGTTTGGTTCTTCGCTAAAAGAAAGTTTCCAAATCGGGAACTAGCTTGGCGAAACGTGTTACATTGGGCAAGCATTCGCAAAGCCTTAATGTAGAATCCATTATGTTTTTAGATTCAGCAAATTTCAACTGTTCCTTTTCTTTTTTGCAGCTATATCGAAAATGCCGTGGCATGTCTGGAAGAAACAGAAACTCTTTTTAAAGAACTTTGCAAGTCCGCTCCAAGGAAGTTTCTTTCTCCTTACCTGAATATTCCTAACTACAAAAATGAACTGAGGAAAAGAGTCAAGAAAATAATTTTCCGGCCTCGTCAAAAACTCCAAGATTTGCTGTTTACCGAAAGCGAAATATTTTATGACAATTTTGGGCTGGAAGGAGAGCATCTGTTTGAACTTTATGAATTTGTGCGTTATGCAAATATTGTATTGGAGAAAGTATTCAAAATAAGAAACGAAATTCTGGCATGTAAGTATGAATGTTTGGATGCGCGCATAAAAAAAAAGCAAATCTGGACCTAGCAGCTTTCTAATGGAAGCAAAGAGGTTCAGTATAAAACATATAGGAAAGGGTTGTTTTTTTCTAGTAGCGTAACTAGGTCAAAAACTTTAAAAAAAAGTTCACAGATCGTTCAAGAACCTTTCTGAACCTATTTTGACTAATTGTGCTACTATCGATGTTTATACAAATACACCATTAGAGTTAAAATGAACTTCACTTTTAACGACATTTTTGTTTGATGAAAGAAACCTTTTGATCACAAATTTTTCTGTGGAATTAAGTTATAAAGGAATATCACTTTTACGAATGTTTCAGAACAATGTATTTTCGGTCGTTCGAAGTTCATTATGAGGCTATTTATTTCACTGCACCCGAGCTGCCCGGGTTGCACTGGCTAGAAAACTATTCAATCGAACCAGAGCTCCCATTTTGGAACCCGACGTGGATATGGGTATGAGAGTATATGATTCGTCCTCCCGTTTATAGGAGGATATCCACGTCCACGTATTATGTTTCCATAACAAAATGCCCAGTACTTACTGACTGATAGTGGGCCATGCCTATAAACGGTAGTGCCCGCCATTCGGAAAAAAAAACTGTACATATCATTTGCAGGAGAAAATGTAGCCTAAGTGTCATATAATATTTAAGTAATTACACTTGTTGAAAGTATTCACTAATGCCAGTTCAAATCCAGAGAGTATATTTATGTTACATGTAAATTAAAACAGATTGTTATAGTTTAGAAACCTTAGTTTGTTGTACTCCTTGTAACCAGAGCTTGTGAATGAATTCATAACATTTCCGGAAAACATGACTATCATTGGATAGTAGCCAAATGATTTGCAAAAATATTCTGAGAATGAGCTCCAATTATATTTCGTTGCTAGGTACTATGAAGAAGATCATTTATTTGGGGATGACTATAAATACTTTGAAGGGATGTAATATTGTGGTAGAACGTTGAGGTTGAATAATCCTTGTATTTCACTTTGCTATAGTAGCTATCGCAAGAGAGACAATTGTAGAAGGAAAAACTTTTATTTTACTTCTTATAAACGATGCATAATTACAGGATGTTGGTGGCTGGGAGACGTTTAGCTATGTTGGTCAGAAGATGATTTAGTTATCAAAAGATCATTTAATTATATCTCTAATCAGAAGTTAAAAATCAATCGAACAATGATTTTGAAATCGGGGAACAGTTTAACACCGCATTATAAAGGAACGCCGAAAAGAGAGCCAATAAGTACCTTTATTATAAATGAAGCCGAAAGACCCCAGGATATTCTTAATCAACAGAGGCATAGCACAAAGTATTTAAAATCACTCCAAACCAAATAAATATCTTCTTTTGTAAAGTGCTTATAATCAGATGTACAGAAACGCTGTCTCATTTTGATTAGCTTTAGTGTCTCTTGTGCTAACCGGCGGATGAGCTAGGTATTTCTGAAACACCCGTATATCGTAGAGCATTTCGCCTCTACGTACGTGATGAAAGTGAACAGAATGCCTTCCTCATCAGTCACTATACTAAAAGAAAGTCTAAAATTTATTCATGTATCTTTTAACGGAAAGGTACTCTTCATAAACCGTATTTCGAGAATAGAGGTATTGAGGTTTTGAGCGTTGCTGTAATTACATTTGATTCTCTAACTATAAACAATGCTTGATTTGTGAAGTGACAGAGACAGAATGGCAACTCTTGACTCTCACATCATATATGTTTTTTGATTTCATTATGGATCTTTATTAATTGTTGTGAGTTACATTATTACTTTTTTTGTCTCTTTCAGATGTTAAACTTCTCCGAAGTATGAACTTCTTTGTTGAACTATTTGGTCTCCTGAAATAAATGAACTGGAAAGCAGCATTGTATGTTTATTCCTCGAAATTTTTATCAGTTTTCAAATTACCTTCTTTAAAACATTTTAAATCATACAGTTTGTCTCTTAGTAGAAATTTTGTACAGATTCAAAGCTTTTTCACTTAAATAAAAACCTTTATTCTGATTATCTTATTTCTAGGGATCGACCGATACCATATTTTCGCCGATGACCGATACCGATACTTTACCTAAAAATTCATTTTCAGAAATAGCCGATACCGATACTTTTAAGTCATGGTATCGGCCGAAACCGATACTTAACCGATACCGATACTTTACATAATTTAATGTCATTTAAACCTACATCTGTATTCTGGGCAGTTTTCGTAACGAGAGTGTAGTTCTCGTTAAAATGAATAACAGCATAATGAAATTTGAGCCCAGTAGAAAGCATTAAAAAGAAAAAGCAGTGGATACATTGAAGTGTGAATTTACAGTAGTTCAAGTCGTTCTTTTCTATTCAATCATGCCGACGAATGGCCGAATTTATAAAAAGCTGAGCACTGGGAAGCGTCTTATGGTCTTATCACACGAAAGGGAAAATCCGAGCAACTTCGCGCTGGACCAACTTTTCCGACGGACTTGAAGGCGTGGTTATCTTTAAGGGTTGCTAAAGTAAACAAACTCTGTCCGACGCCAAATAGTCATCGCATCGCTGGTTTGGCGTGCAGGTTCTTATTTTACTTATCGTGCGTTGGTATATTTACATCGGATCGGCAGCATTCGGCAGCATCGGATGGGCAGAAATCTCTAAATCCAAAGTCCACTTCAATGCGGCCATAATTTTATTTACACGTGATTCTGACATCGAGCCAAGCTGCCAAGCTTCGAACATAGTCGCCATTGCTCAAAATTGCTTATGACGTTGCAGGAAGAAGTACTCTGATTGGCCGAAATTTCGTCCGACTCGGATTTTTTCCTTCGGAATGGAAAAAGTTGGAGTTCGCGGTCGTCAAGGTAACGGCGGAGAAAATCGGCTGGAAACTTGATTTGTAAGGAAAGTTGGTCGGATTTTTCTCAGTGTGATAGCCCTATTAGTGTGCAGGTTCGGAATTCTTTCTCCTCGCGTGGATGTCGAGTTTTGGGCGAGTTTCTCTAGATGTTACGTGAATATGCGTTAGACTCCCTTAAAAAGTCCTCCGCCCAAGCAGCCCTCCCCTATAGGTAGATGCCCCTCATTTGGCTTGACAGAACACAAACATGGGGGGGGGATAAAGGGATATATTAATAAGAGAATCCATTTCCTGTGCCGACTGGTGCAAATATTTAAATCAATTTTTCTCAACATGTATTTTGTCGCTTGTTTGTTGCTATGAGCCAGATAAAAGGTTTCTAAATTAGGCCCAAAACAGCGTCATGCTTGCTCTTACTATATGCGTCTTTGTTTTTGGTTCATGCCTCGATTTTGTGCTTACAAAAGTAAATACATGAAATTTATTCAACTTCAAAGGTTGCAGGTTTTATTTAGATTTTCTTCAATTATAATTCTTTCACATATGAAAATATTTTTCAGATTTCTTAAACTGCATTAACTTGTGATAATGTATAAATTGTACAGTAATATGTAAGTACATATGTATTTACATATTGTTCATTAAATACGTATGTAAATTCTTCTCTTAAAATGCATGATAAGTTCACATTAATTAATGGTTTATTTATCTGCTCCAATTATTTAACCACTAAGGGAATTATTAAATGTTTTAGCAAGATTTCTTTTTAGTAGAACTCATATGATCATTTTTAAATTCTTTTTGAAAATCCGAATATTTTGATTCTCCGGACAGGGTTAAGTCACAATTAATCCGGATGATCCATGTATTTGATCTTTTCCGTACGAAGAATGTACGTTCCTTATATATACGTTTTGTACGTCCTTATATGTTCCTTATATGTGAACAAAATACTATTCACAAGAAATATGCTTTTTACCCCAAAATGTGAAATAAACTAAATAATAATTAGTATCACTAATTATACTAATACAGATTCAATTTTTTAAATTAACAATATAAATAATTATTAGATATTGATAATTATTACACTTCTCAAAACAGAATGATACACAAATCCTACGTTCTCTCATTAATCTGATAGATAATACAATCATTAAATGTTTGATAATCCGAACTTTTGATAGTGTGTAATGTTTTAAAAATGAATCATTTAATTTCTGGACCAACTAATTAAAGTTCACGGGAGTCGCCAGTTTTCATGTCACTACCAAAAAGTTAATTTCTTTGCGAAGAAATAAATTATTTATATATATAGTTTTTGTTTATAATTTTAGTATCATTAATTTTGGGTTCGAACAGCTGCAATATGAAGAAAAATATTTTTGTTCGTTTTCAAGCTACTCCTTGGAGTGTTTAAATAAAAGATGCTTAAAAATGTCGAGATTAAATGAAGGTTAAAGAAAAATCCAAAAATGATAAACTAAATTCAATTTTCAAGTCTTAAAGAAAAGTTGCTAATTAAAGTATCCATATTTAATGAAATTGCTCTTCAGTGCTTTTGTTTTTATGATCATTCTTAACATGTTTTTCTGTGATTGATATGAACAATTTTTATTTGTTTTAATTCTAAGCTCTGAGCAGGGGCGGCGTGGCACGGTAAACAATGTCTGGGTGCCTTCCTCGAAAGGGGGGCCATTTCGAACTAAAACTGAGAAAATCTTGATCTAGAGCAGTGGTTCCCAAACTTTTTTGTCCTTCTCTTCAAAAAAAATCTTCAACTAGATGTTTTTTTTTCAGACCCACTACTTCATATCGATAACCAATATAGGCTAGGCTATATAAAATAGTATAGTTTATTATGTATATATAAAATACTAAAGTTTAATTTTTCCCGAAATTTTTCGACCCACCGAAATTGCATCCCGTTATCCAACAATGGGTCGCGGCCCATAGTTTGGGAACCACTGATCTAGAGCACAAAAGGGGCGGCTTTTTTAGGTTTGCAGAGAAACACCATGCCGTGGGGGGGGGGGGTATGTCCGACAAACGTCATTCGGTCCAAATCCTATCCCGTTTGCATGCGCAGAAATACGATTCACTTCCGATAGCAGAATGCTACTTTCGGTTTCAAATATTTCCGACTGACTAATATTAAAATGTCTATATCTGAAGTTCTATAAACTAAATTGAAACAAATTCCTCAAACGTATTTCGAAGGCTGAAATATTACACTTTAACACACATATGGGCAACCGCCGGACGTGTCCCGCCACGGCTTTTGATCCGGCCAGCGGAACATTTGAAAACTCCGTATAAACCATTGAATATGCCATATAAATCCCAATTATACGGCCCGCCACTTCGCTAAAATCCGCAAGTTTGGCCCGCGACTTCGCTAACATCCTAAAGTTTGGCCCACAACTTTTCAAAGGTTACCGATATCTGCTTAACACTTTAAAGGTCGTCATCCCCTGAAATATCAAACGATGTCAAGGACGGTCTCCCCCATTAATTTTGATATCTATATCATACCCAAGTCGAATAAGATGTCCTTGCGCCAATTTTTTAAAATAAAAATTTAAAACGTGTCTCTTAAGCGCGAAATCTATATCAAGAGCTAGACTTTCTCCAACGACATCAAAAGCCTATATATACAGTAGAATCTCCCTATAACGAAGTCTCCTTACAACGAATTTCTCCCTATAACGAAATTTTTCATGGAAACGTAACTTTGATGCTTAAATAGCACTATAAACATTCTCCATATAACGAAGAGCTTATCTTCCCATAGCGAATATTTCAGATTTACCTTTGATTTTTTTCATTAGTTTTGAAGAAAATTTTAATTTTTGAACAGACCACTTAGTGGAAGAGTAACAGGTTCAGTATAAAACATATAGGAAAGGGTTGTTTTTTTCTAGTAGCGTAACTAGGTCAAAAACTTTAAAAAAAAGTTCACAGATCGTTCAAGAACCTTTCTGAACCTATTTTGACTAATTGTGCTACTATCGATGTTTATACAAATACACCATTAGAGTTAAAATGAACTTCACTTTTAACGACATTTTTGTTTGATGAAAGAAACCTTTTGATCACAAATTTTTCTGTGGAATTAAGTTATAAAGGAATATCACTTTTACGAATGTTTCAGAACAATGTATTTTCGGTCGTTCGAAGTTCATTATGAGGCTATTTATTTCACTGCACCCGAGCTGCCCGGGTTGCACTGGCTAGAAAACTATTCAATCGAACCAGAGCTCCCATTTTGGAACCCGACGTGGATATGGGTATGAGAGTATATTTTTCGTCCTCCCGTTTATAGGAGGATATCCACGTCCACGTATTATGTTTCCATAACAAAATGCCCAGTACTTACTGACTGATAGTGGGCCATGCCTATAAACGGTAGTGCCCGCCATTCGGAAAAAAAAACTGTACATATCATTTGCAGGAGAAAATGTAGCCTAAGTGTCATATAATATTTAAGTAATTACACTTGTTGAAAGTATTCACTAATGCCAGTTCAAATCCAGAGAGTATATTTATGTTACATGTAAATTAAAACAGATTGTTATAGTTTAGAAACCTTAGTTTGTTGTACTCCTTGTAACCAGAGCTTGTGAATGAATTCATAACATTTCCGGAAAACATGACTATCATTGGATAGTAGCCAAATGATTTGCAAAAATATTCTGAGAATGAGCTCCAATTATATTTCGTTGCTAGGTACTATGAAGAAGATCATTTATTTGGGGATGACTATAAATACTTTGAAGGGATGTAATATTGTGGTAGAACGTTGAGGTTGAATAATCCTTGTATTTCACTTTGCTATAGTAGCTATCGCAAGAGAGACAATTGTAGAAGGAAAAACTTTTATTTTACTTCTTATAAACGATGCATAATTACAGGATGTTGGTGGCTGGGAGACGTTTAGCTATGTTGGTCAGAAGATGATTTAGTTATCAAAAGATCATTTAATTATATCTCTAATCAGAAGTTAAAAATCAATCGAACAATGATTTTGAAATCGGGGAACAGTTTAACACCGCATTATAAAGGAACGCCGAAAAGAGAGCCAATAAGTACCTTTATTATAAATGAAGCCCAAAGACCCCAGGATATTCTTAATCAACAGAGGCATAGCACAAAGTATTTAAAATCACTCCAAACCAAATAAATATCTTCTTTTGTAAAGTGCTTATAATCAGATGGACAGAAACGCTGTCTCATTTTGATTAGCTTTAGTGTCTCTTGTGCTAACCGGCGGATGAGCTAGGTATTTCTGAAACACCCGTATATCGTAGAGCATTTCGCCTCTACGTACGTGATGAAAGTGAAAAAATGCCTTCCTCATCAGTCACTATACTAAAAGAAAGTCTAAAATTTATTCATGTATCTTTTAACGGAAAGGTACTCTTCATAAACCGTATTTCGAGAATAGAGGTATTGAGGTTTTGAGCGTTGCTGTAATTACATTTGATTCTCTAACTATAAACAATGCTTGATTTGTGAAGTGACAGAGACAGAATGGCAACTCTTGACTCTCACATCATATATGTTTTTTGATTTCATTATGGATCTTTATTAATTGTTGTGAGTTACATTATTACTTTTTTTGTCTCTTTCAGATGTTAAACTTCTCCGAAGTATGAACTTCTTTGTTGAACTATTTGGTCTCCTGAAATAAATGAACTGGAAAGCAGCATTGTATGTTTATTCCTCGAAATTTTTATCAGTTTTCAAATTACCTTCTTTAAAACATTTTAAATCATACAGTTTGTCTCTTAGTAGAAATTTTGTACAGATTCAAAGCTTTTTCACTTAAATAAAAACCTTTATTCTGATTATCTTATTTCTAGGGATCGACCGATACCATATTTTCGCCGATGACCGATACCGATACTTTACCTAAAAATTCATTTTCAGAAATAGCCGATACCGATACTTTTAAGTCATGGTATCAGCCGAAACCGATACTTAACCGATACCGATACTTTACATAATTTAATGTCATTTAAACCTACATCTGTATTCTGGGCAGTTTTCGTAACGAGAGTGTAGTTCTCGTTAAAATGAATAACATCATAATGAAATTTAGCCCAGTAGAAAGCATTAAAAAGAAAAAGCAGTGGATACATTGAAGTGTGAATTTACAGTAGTTCAAGTCGTTCTTTTCTATTCAATCATGCCGACGAATGGCCGAATTTATAAAAAGCTGAGCACTGGGAAGCGTCTTATGGTCTTATCACACGAAAGGGAAAATCCGAGCAACTTCGCGCTGGACCAACTTTTCCGACGGACTTGAAGGCGTGGTTATCTTTAAGGGTTGCTAAAGTAAACAAACTCTGTCCGACGCCAAATAGTCATCGCATCGCTGGTTTGGCGTGCAGGTTCTTATTTTACTTATCGTGCGTTGGTATATTTACATCGGATCGGCAGCATCGGATGGGCAGAAATCTCTAAATCCAAAGTCCAATTCAATGCGGCCATAATTTTATTTACACGTGATTCTGACATCGAGCCAAGCTGCCAAGCTTCGAACATAGTCGCCATTGCTAGAAATTGCTTATGACGTTGCAGGAAGAAGTACTCTGATTGGCCGAAATTTCGTCCGACTCTGATGTTTTCCTTCGGAATGGAAAAAGTTGGAGTTCGCGGTCGTCAAGGTAACGGCGGAGAAAATCGGCTGGAAACTTGATTTGTAAGGAAAGTTGGTCGGATTTTTCTCAGTGTGATAGCCCTATTAGTGTGCAGGTTCGGAATTCTTTCTCCTCGCGTGGATGTCGAGTTTTGGGCGAGTTTCTCCAGATGTTACGTGAATATGCGTTAGACTCCCTTAAAAAGTCCTCCGCCCAAGCAGCCCTCCCCTATAGGTAGATGCCCCTCATTTAGGCTTGACAGAACACAAACACGGGGGGGGATAAAGTGATATATTAATAAGAGAATCCATTTCCTGTGCCGACTGGTGCAAATATTTAAATCAATTTTTCTCAACATGTATTTTGTCGCTTGTTTGTTGCTATGAGCCAGATAAAAGGTTTCTAAATTAGGCCCAAAACAGCGTAATGCTTGCTCTTACTATATGCGTCTTTGTTTTTCGTTCATGCCTCGATTTTGTGCTTACAAAAGTAAATACATGAAATTTATTCAACTTCAAAGGTTGCAGGTTTTATTTAGATTTTCTTCAATTATAATTCTTTCACATATGAAAATATTTTTCAGATTTCTTAAACTGCATTAACTTGTGATAATGTATAAATTGTACAGTAATATGTAAGTACATATGTATTTACATATTGTTCATTAAATACGTATGTAAATTCTTCTCTTAAAATGCATGATAAGTTCACATTAATTAATGGTTTATTTATCTGCTCCAATTATTTAACCACTAAGGGAATTATTAAATGTTTTAGCAAGATTTCTTTTTAGTAGAACTCATATGATCATTTTTAAATTCTTTTTGAAAATCCGAATATTTTGATTCTCCGGACAGGGTTAAGTCACAATTAATCCGGATGATCCATGTATTTGATCTTTTCCGTACGAAGAATGTACGTTCCTGATATATACGTTTTGTACGTCCTTATATGTTCCTTATATATGAACAAAATACTATTCACAAGAAATATGCTTTTTACCCCAAAATGTGAAATAAACTAAATAATAATTAGTATCACTAATTATACTAATACAGATTCAATATTTTAAATTAACAATATAAATAATTATTAGATATTGATAATTATTACACTTCTCAAAACAGAATGATACACAAATCTTACGTTCTCTCATTAATCTGATAGATAATACAATCATTAAATGTCTGATAATCCGAACTTTTGATAGTGTGTAATGTTTTAAAAATGAATCATTTAATTTCTGGACCAACTAATTAAAGTTCACGGGAGTCGCCAGTTTTCATGTCACTACCAAAAAGTTAATTTCTTTGCGAAGAAATAAATTATTTATATATATAGTTTTTGTTTATAATTTTAGTATCATTAATTTTGGGTTCGAACAGCTGCAATATGAAGAAAAATATTTTTGTTCGTTTGCAAGCTACTCCTTGGAGTGTTTAAATAAAAGATGCTTAAAAATGTCGAGATTAAATGAAGGTTAAAGAAAAATCCAAAAATGATAAACTAAATTCAATTTTCAAGTCTTAAAGTAAAGTTGCTAATTAAAGTATCCATATTTAATGAAATTGCTCTTCAGTGCTTTTGTTTTTATGATCATTCTTAACATGTTTTTCTGTGATTGATATGAACAATTTTTATTTGTTTTAATTCTAAGCTCTGAGCAGGCGCGGCGTGGCACGGTAAACAATGTCTGGGTGCCTTCCTCGAAAGGGGGGGCCATTTCGAACTAAAACTGAGAAAATCTTGATCTAGAGCAGTGGTTCCCAAACTTTTTTGTCCTTCTCTTCAAAAAAATCTTCAACTAGATGTTTTTTTTTAGACCCACTACTTCATATCGATAACCAATATAGGCTAGGCTATATAAAATAGTATAGTTTACTATGTATATATAAAGTACTAAAGTTTAATTTTTCCCGAAATTTTTCGACCCACCGAAATTGCATCCCGTTATCCAACAATGGGTCGCGGCCCATAGTTTGGGAACCACTGATCTAGAGCACAAAAGGGGCGGCTTTTTTACGTTTGCAGAGAAACACCATGCAGTGGTGGGGGGGTATTACCGACAAAGGTCATTCGGTCCAAATCCTATCCCGTTTGCATGCGCAGAAATACGATTCACTTCCGATAGCAGAATGCTACTTTCGGTTTCAAATATTTCCGACTGACTAATATTAAAATGTCTATATCTGAAGTTCTATAAACTAAATTGAAACAAATTCCTCAAACGTATTTCGAAGGCTGAAATATTACACTTTAACACACATATGGGCAACCGCCGGACGTGTCCCGCCACGGCTTTTGATCCGGCCAGCGGAACATTTGAAAACTCCGTATAAACCATTGAATATGCCATATAAATCCCAATTATACGTCCCGCCACTTCGCTAAATTCCGCAAGTTTGGCCCGCGACTTCGCTAACATCCTAAAGTTTGGCCCACAACTTTTCAAAGGTTACCCATATCTGCTTAACACTTTAAAGGTCGTCATCCCCTGAAATATCAAACGATGTCAAGGACGGTCTCCCCCATCAATTTTGATATCTATATCATACCCAAGTCGAATAAGATGTCCTTGCGCCAATTTTTTAAAATAAAAATTTAAAACGTGTCTCTTAAGCGCGAAATCTATATCAAGAGCTAGACTTTCTCCAACGACATCAAAAGCCTATATATACAGTAGAATCTCCCTATAACGAAGTCTCCTTACAACGAATTTATCCCTATAACGAAATTTTTCATGGAAACGTAACTTTGATGCTTAAATAGCACTATAAACATTCTCCATATAACGAAGAGCTTATCTTCCCATAGCGAATATTTCAGATTTACCTTTGATTTTTTTCATTAGTTTTGAAGAAAATTTTAATTTTTGAACAGACCACTTAGTGGAAGAGTAACAGGTGATAAAAATGGGGGCCAGGAAAGTGAAACTGACTCCGATAATGAAGACACTTCACCAGCGCCCGATTATGACCAATATAGGCACCGGGCATTGATAGATTTGGGGGGCCCCCAATCTATGAAATTTGTTATATTTTCCGAGATCCGAATATAATAGTAAGAGTTTGACAGTTAACCATAAAATGGTAATAGATTAGCGGCAACTTTTCTATGTATAAACGTTGCACCATCTTTTGGTGCTTAAAATGATTAATAGAATCGTGCATCGATAAAAGATCGTTTATGTAGGAAGAGTACTTGTGAAAAAATTCGGAAGGAATTATCAAATAAGTGAAAGTTGAAAAAAGTCAAACACCGAATCATAAAGACAGTCAGGCCCGTAGGTCGGGGGGTCGGAGATCTGACGGGCCATCTCCCATAATGATTAAGTTGTTCTCATCGTAAAATAGAAATAAAGTGCTTTTGCTTCACACTGATACTTTCACTTTTCTAGCTTTCATTTAAAAAAATTAATGTTGGTATTATATACAAATAACTGTTTTTTTTCTTTACAAAAACAAAAGCACTTGCTGTTAAAAATGAGCTTTTCTTCAGGGCCTGATTACCGAAAAAGATCAGAGCCAGAGCCAGTTTCGATTAGACTGATCAATGACGACTCGTTTCGCTGAAATCGTTTCCACCATCACGTCGTGAAACTACTTAACTAGAGCCAGATTACCGCGCAGGCTAACTAGGCCTCGGTTTAGTTTTAAGTAGTTTAACTCTTTGAGGCGCAGCCCTTTCCCAATGCTGAAAAAAGGGCAGTCGTTGCCATCGCTCGACTTAACTACCAGCAAGATAGCGGACGATCGAAACGTTCAGCTGGTTGTGCCGGCAGAGCTAGCTGTCGTCGAAAAAGGGTTTTTCAAATTCAGGTTCAGAATTTCAAATGTCTTTTCTTCATACCCAGTTTTTAAAATCAAGAGCTTTACATAAAAAAAAAAACCTGAATTCACAGAGTTTGTTTGCAGGTACGGACTACGACTGACGTCATGCCCTCCAGAATGTTGGGATCCAGAATTCAGACCTATCGACCCAACAGTAGCGCCCTTTTTAAAAATGTTCGACTTAAAACACAAACAGTGTAATAGGCCTAAAGTCGACGGCATCTCCTTTGACGTCTGGACTTACGGAATGTCTGTACTAAGTTGTTTCACAGGATTTGAACCTGCCACACTCAAGCTCAGAAAAAAAAAATGGATTGGTGGAAAGAACAAAGGCCACTGCT
>JAWZYV010000923.1:0-13430 GCA_038373885.1 Cheiracanthium punctorium | reverse complement strand
GTTAAGTTGAACGATGGCAACGGTTGCCCTTTTTTCAGCATTGGGAAAGGGTTGCCCCTCAAAGTGTTAAGAGTTTGCCATTATATTTGTCTTCAATCTGCACATATGGCAATATTTATGATACTCTGTCAATGAAGTAATTGACTTTTATTTATCTACTAGCTGAAGTACCCGTTCTTCGCACGGGAATGAATGGACTTTTTGATATTACGATTTGTGGTGATTACTATTCATTGTAATAAACAGATATAGCAAAGTGGATATCGCGTTATATTGTGTCCAATAATCGTGCATACCAAATTGCAAGGCAATCGTTTGTACGGTGCAGAAGGCCATGCGGCGTAGCGCAATCTAGTGGCGAGTTTTAGCAAAACGGATACGGCGAAAATATTTTTCGCATTCAGATATCGATGTATACGAATTTTCATGACTATCGGCTGGACAGTCCTGAAGTTCATGTGTTGACGCGACATCTAGTGGCAAGTTATAGGAAAATGGATAGCGCCAAACTCTTCCCCGTGTTCAAATATCTATGTATACCTATTTTCATAGCGATTATTTGCACAGTCAAGAAGTGATACACTGCAGGGCCATCTAGTGGTTCAATAAAGTAATGATTTGCTACAGCGCCGTCAGGTGGCGAGTTACAGCAAAATGGATAACGCCAAAATATTCTCATTGTTCAAATAGCTATGTATACTGATTTTCATAGCGACCGTTTGCATGGCCAAGAATTTTGCCTGCTGCAGCGTCATCTAGTGGCGAGTTAAAATAATAATGCATTGCAGTGTCATCTAGTGGTGAGTAACATCAAAAGGAACGCAGTTAGAATATATTCTTCGTGCTCAAATGTGTAAGTATAAAAAATTTTATGCCGATCGGTCGAACGGTATAGAAGTTGATGCTTTGCAGCGCCATTTAGCGGCAAGTTACAGCAAAATGGATAGTGAAAAATATTCTCCGTGTTCTAATATTCGCGTGTACCAAATTTCATCGAAATCGGTTGGACGATATTCGCATAGCAAACGGTTAAACGGAATAGAATTCAACGTTGTGCTGCGGCACCAAGTGGCAAGTTAAGGAAAACGGATAGCATAAAAACCTTCTCCATCATAAAAGACTTAGGTGAACCAAATTTCATCGTGCAACGGTGCTCAACGGTGCTGGAGTTTTTCAACCTCATAAACACATACCAATATTCATTTTTATCTATAACCAGTGTTATTATATATACCAGTCTCAAATAAAATCCAGTTTCAAATCTAAGCCTCGCCAAAGTGCCAACATACGCCATTTTGCAAGAGTTTTTTCAGGGAATCATTCGAAGCATTGACTTAGCAGCAATCAATATGGGAAATGGTTCGACCGCCAAAGAGTAGCACGCATTTATTTGAAAATTGGAATCCCTTAATACAGCCGATTTTTTTTTAATTATCAACTATAATGTGTTTTATTCATCGTTACTCCGATGTACTAAATGAGAAGATTTCAATTTTCTGAAATTTGGCGGAATTCCCCCAACTTAAATCAATGTACTCAATTGGCGAGAATTCTGAAGTTAGATCTCTTGAAATCCCTTAATAACTGCATTATTTCTTCACGGATCATTAAAATTTAACGCTGTATTCTAATAAAACCTTTGCACTTGTTTTCAAAAATCTATTTCCTTAAGCTCTCAATAAATTGCGCCAAGCCGAAAACTGTGCAAACCGCTAGAACGCACTTACTCAAAATCCATATTTCAGCCATTTTATTTTTTCGCCAAACTAAAAAAATTTACACATTAGCCTCGGAAATCTTCAATTCTTATTGTTTTGCGTGTAAAGCATTACATTCCTGCTCTGATTTCCCATGCACACGATATTATAATTTAAAAAAAAATAACCTTACGAATATAAACTAACAAAAAAAAATCATTATTATTCTTTTATTTTTACTTTGAGAATTTAAAACATTTTATTCGGCAAAATCGACACACATGGCAACCACGATCCTTATTTCACGCTTTTTTCACTACAGGGGTTACAATTACGGAAAGATTTTTGCGTGAAGAGCATAAAAAATCTCTTAAATTCCGGGAACGGGTGGACTTTCAAAGTTTTAAAGTGGACTACGATTTATTCTATATTATTTTACATATCTGTGCTAAATTTCAGGCCGATAGGTTCATTTTTGTGTATTTGTATACGAACGACATTTTATTCGGCAAAATCGCCACACATGGCAACCACGATCCTTATTTCACACTTTTTTCACTACAGGGGTTACAATTACGGAAAGATTTTTGCGTGAAGAGCATAAAAAAACTCTTAAATTCCGGGAACGGGTGGACTTTCAAAGTTTTAAAGTGGACTATGATTTATTCTATATTATTTTACATATCTGTGCTAAATTTCAGGCCGATAGGTCCATTTTTGTGGATTTGTATACGAATCAAATCCACAAACAAACAAACAGAATTTCATTTTTATTTATAAGACTAGCTGAAGTACCCGTTCTTCGCACGGGAATGAATGGACTTTTTGATATTACGATTTGTGGTGATTACTATTCATTGTAATAAACAGATATAGCAAAGTGGATATCGCGTTATATTGTGTCCAATAATCATGCATACCGAATTGCAAGGCAATCGTTTGTACGGTGCAGAAGGCCATGCGGCGTAGCGCAATCTAGTGGCGAGTTTTAGCAAAACGGATACGGCGAAAATATTTTTCGCATTCAGATATCGATGTATACGAATTTTCATGACTATCGGCTGGTCAGTCCTGAAGTTCATGTGTTGACGCGACATCTAGTGGCAAGTTATAGGAAAATGGATAGCGCCAAACTCTTCCCCGTGTTCAAATATCTATGTATACCTATTTTCATAGCGATTATTTGCACAGTCAAGAAGTGATACACTGCAGGGCCATCTAGTGGTTCAATAAAGTAATGATTTGCTACAGCGCCGTCAAGTGGCGAGTTATAGCAATATGGATAACGCCAAAATATTCTCATTGTTCAAATAGCTATGTATACTGATTTTCATAGCGACCGTATTCAACTATCTATGTATACCAATTTTCATAACGATCATTTGCACAGTCAAGAAGTGATACACTGCAGGGTCATCTAGTAGTTAATTAAAGTAATGATTTGCTACAGCGCCGTCAAGTGGCGAGTTATAGCAAAATGGATAACGCCAAAATATTCTCATTGTTCAAATAGCTATGTATACTGATTTTCATAGCGACCGTTTGAATGGTCAAGAATTTGGCCTGCTGCAGCGTCATCTAGTGGCGAGTTAAAATAATAATGCATTGCAGTGTCATCTAGTGGTGAGTAACTATCAAAAGGAACGCAGTTAGAATATATTCTTCGTGCTCAAATGTGTAAGTATAAAAACTTTTATGCCAGTCGGTCGAACGGTATAGAAGTTGATGCTTTGCAGCGCCATTTAGCGGCAAGTTACAGCAAAATGGATAGTGAAAAATATTCTCCGTGTTCTAATATTCGCGTGTACCAAATTTCATCGAAATCGGTTGGACGATATTCGCATAGCAAACGGTTAAACGGAATAGAATTCAACGTTGTGCTGCGGCACCAAGTGGCAAGTTAAGGAAAACGGATAGCATAAAAACCTTCTCCATCATAAAAGACTTAGGTGAACCAAATTTCATCGTGCAACGGTGCTCAACGGTGCTGGAGTTTTTCAACCTCATAAACACATACCAACATTCATTTTTATCTATAACCAGTGTTATTATATATACCAGTCTCAAATAAAATCCAGTTTCAAATCTAAGCCCCACCAAAGTGCCAACATACGCCATTTTGCAAGAGTTTTTTCAGGGAATCATTCGAAGCATTGACTTAGCAGCAATCAATATGGGAAATGGTTCGACCGCCAAAGAGTAGCACGCATTTATTTGAAAATTGGAATCCCTTAATACAGCCGATTTTTTTTTATTATCAACTATAATGTGTTTTATTCATCGTTACTCCGATGTACTAAATGAGAAGATTTCAATTTTCTGAAATTTGGCGGAATTCCCCCAACTTAAATCAATGTACTCAATTGGCGAGAATTCTGAAGTTAGATCTCTTGAAATCCCTTAATAACTGCATTATTTCTTCACGGATCATTAAAATTTAACGCTGTATTCTAATAAAACCTTTGCACTTGTTTTCAAAAATCTATTTCCTTAAGCTCTCAATAAATTGCGCCAAGCCGAAACTGTGCAAACCTCTAGAACGCACTTACTCAAAATCCATATTTCAGCCATTTTATTTTTTCGCCAAACTAAAAAAATTTACACATTAGCCTCGGAAATCTTCAATTCTTATTGTTTTGCGTGTAAAGCATTACATTCCTGCTCTGATTTCCCATGCACACGATATTATAATTTAAAAAAAATAACCTTACGAATATAAACTAACAAAAAAAAATCGTTATTATTCTTTTATTTTTAGTTTGAGAATTTAAAACATTTTATTCGGCAAAATCGACACACATGGCAACCACGATCCTTATTTCACGCTTTTTTCACTACAGGGGTTACAATTACGGAAAGATTTTTGCGTGAAGAGCATAAAAAATCTCTTAAATTCCGGGAACGGGTGGACTTTCAAAGTTTTAAAGTGGACTACGATTTATTCTATATTATTTTACATATCTGTGCTAAATTTCAGGCCGATAGGTTCATTTTTGTGTATTTGTATACGAACGACATTTTATTCGGCAAAATCGCCACACATGGCAACCACGATCCTTATTTCACACTTTTTTCACTACAGGGGTTACAATTACGGAAAGATTTTTGCGTGAAGAGCATAAAAAAACTCTTAAATTCCGGGAACGGGTGGACTTTCAAAGTTTTAAAGTGGACTACGATTTATTCTATATTATTTTACATATCTGTGCTAAATTTCAGGCCGATGGGTCCATTTTTGTGGATTTGTATACGAATCAAATCCACAAACAAACAAACAGAATTTCATTTTTATTTATAAGACTAGCTGAAGTACCCGTTCTTCACACGGGAATGAATGGACTTTTTGATATTACGATTTCTGGTGATTACTATTCATTGTAATAAACAGATATAGCAAAGTGGATATCGCGTTATATTGTGTCCAATAATCATGCATACCGAATTGCAAGGCAATCGTTTGTACGGTGCAGAAGGCCATGCGGCGTAGCGCAATCTAGTGGCGAGTTTTAGCAAAACGGATACGGCGAAAATATTTTTCGCATTCAGATATCGATGTATAAGAATTTTCATGACTATCGGCTGGTCAGTCCTGAAGTTCATGTGTTGACGCGACATCTACTGGCAAGTTATAGGAAAATGGATAGCGCCAAACTCTTCCCCGTGTTCAAATATCTATGTTTACCTATTTTCATAGCGATTATTTGCACAGTCAAGAAGTGATACACTGCAGGGCCATCTAGTGGTTCAATAAAGTAATGATTTGCTACAGCGCCGTCAAGTGGCGAGTTATATGAATATGGATAACGCCAAAATATTCTCATTGTTCAAATAGCTATGTATACTGATTTTCATAGCGACCGTATTCAACTATCTATGTATACCAATTTTCATAACGATCATTTGCACAGTCAAGAAGTGATACACTGCAGGGTCATCTAGTAGTTAATTAAAGTAATGATTTGCTACAGCGCCGTCAAGTGGCGAGTTATAGCAAAATGGATAACGCCAAAATATTCTCATTGTTCAAATAGCTATGTATACTGATTTTCATAGCGACCGTTTGAATGGTCAAGAATTTGGCCTGCTGCAGCGTCATCTAGTGGCGAGTTAAAATAATAATGCATTGCAGTGTCATCTAGTGGTGAGTACTATCAAAAGGAACGCAGTTAGAATATATTCTTCGTGCTCAAATGTGTAAGTATAAAAACTTTTATGCCAGTCGGTCGAACGGTATAGAAGTTGATGCTTTGCAGCGCCATTTAGCGGCAAGTTACAGCAAAATGGATAGTGAAAAATATTCTCCGTGTTCTAATATTCGCGTGTACCAAATTTCATCGAAATCGGTTGGACGATATTCGCATAGCAAACGGTTAAACGGAATAGAATTCAACGTTGTGCTGCGGCACCAAGTGGCAAGTTAAGGAAAACGGATAGCATAAAAACCTTCTCCATCATAAAAGACTTAGGTGAACCAAATTTCATCGTGCAACGGTGCTCAACGGTGCTGGAGTTTTTCAACCTCATAAACACATACCAACATTCATTTTTATCTATAACCAGTGTTATTATATATACCAGTCTCAAATAAAATCCAGTTTCAAATCTAAGCCCCACCAAAGTCCCAACATACGCCATTTTGCAAGAGTTTTTTCAGGGAATCATTCGAAGCATTGACTTAGCAGCAATCAATATGGGAAATGGTTCGACCGCCAAAGAGTAGCACGCATTTATTTGAAAATTGGAATCCCTTAATACAGCCGATTTTTTTTTTATTATCAACTATAATGTGTTTTATTCATCGTTACTCCGATGTACTAAATGAGAAGATTTCAATTTTCTGAAATTTGGCGGAATTCCCCCAACTTAAATCAATGTACTCAATTGGCGAGAATTCTGAAGTTAGATCTCTTGAAATCCCTTAATAACTGCATTATTTCTTCACGGATCATTAAAATTTAACGCTGTATTCTAATAAAACCTTTGCACTTGTTTTCAAAAATCTATTTCCTTAAGCTCTCAATAAATTGCGCCAAGCCGAAAACTGTGCAAACCTCTAGAACGCACTTACTCAAAATCCATATTTCAGCCATTTTATTTTTTCGCCAAACTAAAAAAATTTACACATTAGCCTCGGAAATCTTCAATTCTTATTGTTTTGCGTGTAAAGCATTACATTCCTGCTCTGATTTCCCATGCACACGATATTATAATTTAAAAAAAATAACCTTACGAATATAAACTAACAAAAAAAAATCGTTATTATTCTTTTATTTTTACTTTGAGAATTTAAAACATTTTATTCGGCAAAATTGCCACACATGGCAACCACGATCCTTATTTCACACTTTTTTCACTACAGGGGTTACAATTACGGAAAGATTTTTGCGTGAAGAGCATAAAAAATCTCTTAAATTCCGGGAACGGGTGGACTTTCAAAGTTTTAAAGTGGACTACGATTTATTCTATATTATTTTACATATCTGTGCTAAATTTCAGGCCGATAGGTTCATTTTTGTGTATTTGTATACGAACGACATTTTATTCGGCAAAATCGCCACACATGGCAACCACGATCCTTATTTCACACTTTTTTCACTACAGGGGTTACAATTACGGAAAGATTTTTGCGTAAAGAGCATAAAAAATCTCTTAAATTCCGGGAACGGGTGGACTTTCAAAGTTTTAAAGTGGACTATGATTTATTCTATATTATTTACATATCTGTGCTAAATTTCAGGCCGATAGGTCCATTTTTGTGGATTTGTATACGAATCAAATCCACAAACAAACAAACAAACAGAATTTCATTTTTATTTATAAGATTATTAAATTTTGAGCTTGGGCGCCGACTTTAATAATATCGCTCGGGGTCGGGCTCTAAAAGGGAGCCCGAACTCATCCTATACTACATACGCCACTAAATGAGTGAAGCCACATATTTTGTTTCTAATTTCTGAACACACATTTAAAATGTTTAAGTTTGTATCAAACTATTGCTGTGATATTTTAGTATATTTGGTATATTCTTTTTAATGTTAACCCTTTAAGGCGCAGTGATCCCGCTGTGGGAACACCAAAATCTGACGTTTTGACTGTTGCCAATCACGAAGAATAGATTTGATTTCTATAAAAATAGTTGCGGGTGACCTAGCTCCTCGAGAATCCTTTACTTTTTAGTACGTCCTTTCCCCTCAAAAAATGGTCACGATTCTTTTTAACAGCAGTGACATCTGCTGAAAAATGGAAGAACGCGAGAACATCCGAACAGATTGCCCAATGCTGAAAAAAGGGCAGCCGTTGCCATCGCTGGACCAGCTGCGTCAAAAAAGGGTCTTTAGATCTGTGGCACGCGATGAACGTTTCGATCGTGTGCCATCTTGCTGGTAGTTAAGTCGAGCGATGGCAACGGCTGCCCTTTTTTCACCATTGGGAAAGGGTTGCGCCTCAAAGGGTATCTGTATTTTAAACTCAAGTTTCTTAAGTTTTTAAAGTTTCTTATATAAATGGTATACTAAATTATTTCTAGATCAACTTACTCAAGGCATTATTATGAGTGAATGGTAGACAGTACGTTCAGAAATGGATTCAGCAAATTTTGTAGAGCAATTGGGGTATTTATTTTACGCAGTGAGTCCTAACAAAACATCTTTTGAAACACCTGAAGAAGTTCCTGATTACATTTTTCAAGTATGTATTTGTACTTTAGTATTTAAGGTTCAAGGTTAATAAATAATATAATATTTTTTTTTTTACGAATTGTCCGTACGAAGCTCACATAAATTATTTTTTACAGGGTCGTTAGAGAAGTACATGTATTTATGGCGTGTACAGCTGCGGGGGGAAAAAGGCCCACTTGCACTTTATTTGACCATTATTCGTCATACTGCAAATTTATATATAGCGTTCGTTTGCAAATGACGCATACTTTAATTTTCTAGTAATTTAATTTGCATCAGGGGCCGTCTTCATATTTAATTCTGCATCAACTTCGTTTTTTTTTCAAGGGCAACATACTACTTTATTAAACGGAAAAAAACCTTCAAATTACCCTAAATATTAATTTTTACCAATTTTCTACGATAATTTCCGGAGATATTGCGAATTATTTTTTGCGCGATTTTAAGGGACTTTCGGCAAATTGAGAAACGCTATTTGTAGGTTCCGAACTTTTCGCCTTTCATTAATTTCGCTCCCGAGAGTTAAAAGAAATAATTATTATTTTCAAGGAAAATACTGTTTCTACTCTTAAAGTTTTTTGTACTCTGAATATCAGTTGTAGAATTTAGAATACTTAGTCAGTGGTCCACATGACCCGTGAGTCCATGCCTGGAATGTTGAGGATGTTAGTTTTTTAGAAATAGGGCGTTGTATTGGAAGCCATACATCTACTACATCTAATTCTAATGTGTGCATCTAATTCTAATGTGTAATTTAGTTATGGGGTAAAATGTTTTCAATGAAAGCATCGTAGCTAAAAATTCCCATAAATTTCACTTAGGTAGCATTTTACTTTGCTGTGCGGGCAAACTGGCTGTGCGGGCACAGCCGGCTGCGTCAAAAAAGGTCTCTAGATCTGTGGCACGCGGTGAACGTTTCGATCGTCCGCCATCTTGCTGGTAGTTAAGTCGAGCGATGGTAACGACTGCCCTTTTTTCAGCATTGGGCAATCTATCCAGCTGCTCTCGCATTCTTGCATTTTCCAGCAGATGTCAGTGCTGTTAAAAATAATCGTGACAATTTTTTTACAGGAAATGACGTGCTTAAAAAGTAAAGGATTCTCGTGGAGCCATGTCACCGGCAACTATTTTTATAGAAATCAAATCTATTCTTCGTGACTGGCAACAGTCAAAACGTCAGAGTTTGGTGTTCCCAGAGAGGGAACACTGCGCGTTAAAGAGTTAGGCGAAACAAAAAGACGATTTATGTTAGAAATTTCAAAGTTACATAAAAAATTAAATAGGTAGGTTGCCCCTCAAAGAGTTAAAAGTGGAAAACTTTATCTCTTAAAATAAATTCAAGCACTTTTATTTTTACAACTAAATCTCCAGGTACCGCTTTCTTTTGGAATATTTGAGGTCACTATAGTTTTATTTTATACATAGGTTTACCAGCCATCCGGGATTAGCCCTGGCAGTCCTGTTTTTTAGTGGTTTGAGAATGCCCGGGGTAATTGAAATTCGAGCTATACGGTCGTATGGTTTATGTTCTAGTAACGTAAGATTCTTACTTTACTTTTTAAAGTAATTTCCAAAATACCGTAAAATTTCGTTGCAATAAGCTAAAGTTTCATGAATATTTCATATTAACGAAAATAAAATATTTTTTTAAGGAAAACCGTTGAAACTAATTAAATCAATTAAATTTCACTGTAACGAATTTTCCAGAATTACAAGTTTAATTTTTCCTTGAAATGCATAATAACGTGGCTTTACTGAAATCCTGGGTTGGACACCCCCCCAAAAAAAAAGAAAAGTTTAAAAAGTTTTGTCCTGAGTTGGACTTAAAAAAATATGGTAAGTCTAGTTATACATCATCTGAGTTATTCCAGTTGTCCGCTTCTGTCAAAGCTGTGGTGCGAAGTTGCTTGCATATTGTTCGATTTTTAAAAATCTTCATTACACTCTGTTCGAAGCTTAATAAATGAAAATGCATATTACACGACTCATATTTTTCTCTTTTTCAGGTAACTCCTCATTTCACCTTACTGATTATTTTGGAGAGCTGTCTACTGTTCTACCAGAAAAAACCATCGGTGAGAATAAATGACGCTATTGGATCTATTTCTCAAGGAATGCTTCAAGAGCTAGCAAGGTATGATTAAAAATGTATATTTAATACACAGAACTACAGATGGGAATGCTTTAAAAAAAGGGGGGGGGAATTCTGGACGGAATAGCAGCCTTTAATTTTTCAAAGGAATTTATTTCCGCTTTTGGAAAATTTGAAATTTCACTCATAAAAATATTATATTCAGAATTTTATAATACTTAATTGTGGCGTGATAACATTCTGGTACTTTTTTTAAACAATTATTTTTCCGTGTTCAGCATCTCCCATGAAAATACTAAGTTGGAAAATACAAACTGTATAGTTAATTTATTTTCACTGTATACCAGAGTATTATTTCATGTGTAATTAAGTACTACTTTCTTCACCAAAAGTGTAAATTATATTCACAATTATATCCATTATTTTAATTAATAGAAGTGGTGAAATTGAACATTTAATATAATATGTTGTCATTTGAAAACTATGCACATTTGGTATATGTATATGTGCCGGTTCTGGAGTGGTACTCACAGAACTATTACACCTTTCCATACATGCATTTGAAAGTATTCAATATTTTTGGTCTCCTTCACTCTGTCTGTCTTTTTTCTTACTGCCTGCCTGCAGATCCTTAAAGTTATCTAACTGTGCTATTTTAACATGAGTGTTATATGTGTGTATACCATAGCTTTTCTTAACACTTTCCAACTAGGTTGAAAAAAGTTTATGATTTCGGTTTGTCTGTCTGTCCGTCCGTCCGAACTGTAACTGCCGAAAATATTCATCGATAGCTACGAAATTTATATGCATTATTCCTACGCACAGTACCAAGTACTCTATTGAAAATGATGGATGTAGCATTCATAAATCTTTTACAGGAGTATTCAAAAGAATTTCAAAACATTGCGCTCTACGGACAACCATTCTTTAAAGTGTGATTTAGAGATATTTTGTTATTTCAAACAAAACAAAATTGATACATGTTAATAAGGTTTACAAGATAAAGCTGTCCATCAAAAATTGTGCGTCTATCATTTATAGTTCTTCTACGGGCAGCACCCGAGAGATTCCCAATAAATATGAAAAAGTTATACATAACGTAATTCGCATTCTATGATAAATAATATTTAATATACGAAACCAAATAGGAGGTTAAACTCTTACTTGAATACTTTTTCGAGAGGGTGTACATTTTCAGGTTTGTTTTTTGTCTGAATACGCGTTGATAAAAAATAAAGATTATTTTTACTTCCTATAGGATTGTGGTTCGAGGTCTGCAACTAGTAACGTATTCCTACGTTTACGACAACTGGAGGTTGACAACTCTTCCGTGGGATTCTCCGTGGACATGGTGGCTATGCTTTCTTGGAGTAGACTTCGGTTACTACTGGTTTCACAGAGCGAGCCACGGTAAGTCTCTACTCTCCCGCAGTGTCAGGACCGGGTTATTCGTAGGCTTGAGCCTATTGTTGCGAAATTTTTGGGTGACCAACTCTTCGGGAGTTAAATTTAGTCTGCAACATTGGTGTCAGAAGTGGGATTCCTTTTTGGAGCTGCAAAGGAAGCATTATGGCAAATCAAAGAGGAATAAGTATTGCAAGTAAGTCTTAAAAGTAACTATAAGTTAGGAGTGAAGGCCATAAAGGTGCAAGAAATTATAAAAGCATGACCCATGAGTCCTTTTAGGATGTTCACTGAACTAGATTTTACAAAATATAAAAGACTTTTGTTTCGTAGGGTGGGTAATCCGAAGCGTAGTAACAATCATGTAATTTTGTCTAGTCGCGTCAGGGCCTGATTATACTACGGGTACTTGGGGCCCGTGCCATAGGCACTGAATGCAAATAGAGACACAAAGTATATAGGGACTATATATAAGAGCACAAAATTTGAAAGCGTCCTGTGCACCAAAGTATTACAGTTAGGCCTTGAATCTGTGGTACGTTGCCTTAATGGTCTATTATGAATATAGAAGACTTTGGGAAAGAAAAGTTTAGAGGAGGCTGATAAGCCGAGACAACTTTTTTAGAAATCCTTGGAAATTTTATAGCCTAAGGGACCCGGTGGGTCTTAATCCAGTTCAGTGCAATGCAATGTAACATTAAAGAATGACACTCGTTTTCATGAAACAGGCTAAACAACTAGAAATATACTCTTAAAACTAGCGTAGAACAATTGGAAGTTTGAATGAAACACGCAAATAGGGCTCTTTACAAAGTTATTTCATTTCGTTCTATTCAGATTCTCTTTGCTGATAAACATCACCTCTATGGAAAAACCGTTAAGCATTGCGCCACCTTTTAGGATAACTGCATACTTTTTAACACTTTTCAACAAGATTGAAAAGTGTTCATGATTTGTCTGTCTGTCCTTCCGTTCTCAAACTTCCATAAATATGCATCAATTACTACGAAATTTATATATGTTAATTCTATGCATTGTACCGTGTATCTTATTGAAAATGGTGTATGTAACATTCATGATTCTCCAACAGGAGAGCTCAAAAGATTTCCATTGCATTACACTCTATGAGCGGTCATTCTTTAAAGCGCATTTTAGAGCTATTTAAAATGAAACAAAATTGATACGTGTTATTAAGGATTACAAGATAAAGCTCTCCATCGAAAATAGTGTCTGTATCATTAGTAGTTCTTCCATACAGGAGCACTCAAAATAATTCCAATGCCTTACAGTGAATAGCAGGAAAGATACAGTCACCCGTTTAAAGCACAATGCTATCCTATTCTATAAATCAGCTAATGATATGACAACGGTTGTGTGCAGTGGCGCAGCGACGGGGGGGGGTCCAGGGGGTCCGGACCCCCCCTATGATCTAAGGGGCCGCTATGAGCAGGGTCCGTTTATCTACAGGGCGAGTGGGGGCCATTGGCCACCAATTTAAAGGGCCCATTTTTTCTCTAAAAAGGGCCGATTTTTTTTCTATCTTTTCCAAATTTATTCTCT
>JAWZYV010000922.1:0-12077 GCA_038373885.1 Cheiracanthium punctorium | reverse complement strand
GAAATGGGGGGCTTTTTTAAAAGAAATTAAAATTTAAAAAACGCCTACGGAATGAGAAAGGGCCCCCCCCAAAAAATTTTTATAATTAAAAAAAAAACCCCTCTTAAATTTTAAATGCTAAAAGTGGGGGGTGGGGGTAAAAATTTGGGGGGGGGGGTAATGGGGTTTTGTAAAAAAAACAAAAACAAAAAAAATTTTTTTTTCCATTTTCTAAAAATTCCCTTCCCAATGAAAAATTTTTTATTCGATACCCATAAAAAAAAAGTTTGGGTGGGGGGGGGGGGGGACATTGTAATTTTTTAATAAATAATTTCCCCTAAAAATTTGGGGTGGGGGTTCTTTAAATGAAAATACAAGAATTATTTTAAAAAAGAGAAGAAAACCGTAAGGTTCCCCCCCCAAGGGGGATTTTTTGGGGACCAACGCCCCCCACTTTCAGAAAACAGTAATAGGGAATTTGGGAAAGTTGGATTAAATGGAAAAAAAATTTTTTTAATTTTTAAAAATAATTAAAAAAAAAAATATTTAAACTTTTTTTTTTTACTTTTCCCCCCCAACTGGGTAAATTGTCAACGGGGGGGAAAATTTTATTTTTTAGGTTTTTTTGGTTTTGGGTTTTAAAGAGACTACAGATCTATACACGAGAGCTGGTCCCCCCCACCCTGGGCTTTTAAACCCTTATAAAGGCATGCCCCCTTTTTTTGGGGGGCCCCGGGAGGGACCTTTTTTTGGTAAAGGGGGTTTTTTTTTTAAAACCCCAAAATTCCCCCCCCCCCACGTTTTTAACCAAAAATCTGGAGAAGAACAGCCCGCGGAGCGGGGGTAGGCCGGGGAATAAACCCTAGAAATAAATTCCATCTACACTTTTAAGGGTTTTTAGAAGGGGGAGAAAAAGAGAGGGTCCCCCGTTTAAAATCCAAAACCTGGGGGGTTCATGGGAAAAAATTTGGAAAAAAAAAAAGTCAATTTTTACAAATACCTTAAAAAAAAACAAATAAATTGTTAAAAGTTTAAAACTTTGGGGGGGGAATAATTTTTTTTTTTTTTTAAAACAGTTTTTTTTTGTTATTAAAGATAAAAAATTTTTATTATATTCCTTAAAAATAAAAAGGGCTTTCCCCCCCTTTTTTTTTTTTTTTTCCCCCCTTCCTTATAAAAGGGCAAAATAATAAACTTTATTTTTAAAACCCTTTTTAAAGAATTAAAAAAAAAAAAAAAAACCATGGGCCCTGGGGGGGGGAAAAAATACGGGCAAAAAAGGAATGACCCCGGGGGGGAAATAAAGTATAAAATAAAATTTAAGAAGGGATATCTTAAAAAAATTTCCAAAAAATATTTGGAAACCCCCCTCATAATATGAATGTAAAAAATAAAGCAAAAAATAAAAATATAATAATAATTAAATAAAAATACTCCCCCTTCAATTTTTTATTTTTAAATAATAATATATAAAAATTAAAAAAAATATATATAAGCACCCCATTGGGTGGTGCCCTGGTACCACCACAACCCCCCCCCAAACCAAAAAAAAAAACAACCATCCAACCCACCCCCCCCTTCCCCCCCCCAAATCCCCCCCCCGTTTCCCCGGTTCTTCTTTCCCCCCCCCTCTATCCTGTCCACCTCGGCTGGTACCCCCACCTAAACCCCCCACCCCCCCCCTCCCCCCCCAAAACCCCCCCCCCCACCACCACACCAACACCTCCACCCACACACCACACCCGACCCCCCATATGCTCCCTTACAACCACACACCAACCCCCGACACACCCAAAATCCCAAAAAGACCCCGCAATAGAACGAATCCCCACACATGGCACTGTAAAAACTCCACTAAAAAAAAAATTTTCCACCTAAAAAAAACCACCAACCACCCTAAATACCCCCCCTCAAAAGACCCCCCCCCCCAACCACCGACCCTGTCCCCCGCATACATGGGTTGTCTGGTAACAAAATATATCCAGCCCATTGGGTATGTTTATTATTTATTTTTGTTTTATTTTTTGAATCTTAAGAAGGATATTTACATACATTTTATAAGTTGCCCTTTTTTTTATAAAAACAAGAAGTGAAAAAAAGGGAAGCTTGTAAAAATAAAAGATAAATATAAATGGTTAAAAAAAAAAATCTTTACAGATAAAACTTGGTAAAAAAAAAAAAAATTAAAAAATTCAAGTTAAAACTTTTTTTAAAACATTATAAGGGTTAAAATAAAAAATGGGGGGGAAAAAACTTGTTTTCAAAATTTTTTCCATGTGGGAACCCAAGTTTTGATACCGGACTCCACAACGTAGGTGCGGTGGGTGGAGGTGGGGTGGGGGTTTGGCCCATTTTCTAAAGGGGGTTTTATTCCGGGGGCCCCCCTTAACCGCCGGGCCGGGCTGGGGGGGGGGGTTTTTCCCCCCCCTCCCAGAGATTGGTTTAAAACCGTGGTGGGGAATTTTGGGGTGGTTAAAAAAAACCCCCCTTAAACCAAAAAGGTCCCCCCCTCCCCCGCCAAAAAAGGCAATGGGCCCCTTAAAAGTAAGGCAGGAACAGCTCCCCCTCCGGGTGGTGGTAGGAATCCCCCTGTCCCCCCCCCCCCCCCCCCCCCACACCCCCCCCCCCTTAACAAAACCAAAAACCTAAAATAAAATTTGTACATCCCCCGTGGGGGGGACCAAAAATTTTTAACAGTTGGGGGAAAAAGTAAAAAGGGTTTAAATATTTTTTTTAAGTAATTAAAGAATAAAAAAATCCCATAAATCCACTTTTTTTTTATTCCCCCAATCCCCTAAAAATTTAAACTTTGGGGGTTCCCCCCCCCTGGAAAAAAGCCCGTGGGTGGGGGTCCCCCCCCCAAAAAACCCTGAATCCCCGACGGTATTATTTATATTCCCTTCCCCCCTTTTTAAAAATTATTTATGCTTTTTCCCATAGGAAACACATAACCTTTAGGAAGAATTAATATTAAAACAATGTCCCACTCTTTAATTATGGGGGGGGATAAATCGGAAAATTAATTTTGTTTCCAAATGAGAAGATATTAGAAAATTGGGGGAAAAATAAATTTTTGGGGGGTTTTATTTAAAAAAACAACATTATTACATAAAACATTTTACCATCCTAGCCAAATTTTTTATATTTTAGGAGCGTTTTATTTTTTTTTTAAAATTGGGGGGCCCCCCCTCCAAATTTCCGCCCGCCCGTAATAAGCGTTTAGTTTATTAAATTTTAATTGTTTTTTTTTATAAAAAAAGCAATCCCCTTCCCAAAAATTTAGCAGGCAACCAGCAAAAACGTATGGGTTTTTTTTTTTAAAAAAATGGAAATAAATATTTTTTTTTTCAAAAAAAACCAAAAATAAATTTTAATTATTATATTCAAAATAGGTAAAAAGGGTCCGCGTGGGGGGGGGGGGGGGGGGGGGGACCCCCAAAATTTGGGGGGGGGGGGGGGGGGGGGGGTGGAAGGGAAAAAAATTCTTTAGGAAGGTTGTTTTAGGTTTTTTTTTTTTAAATTTGGGGTAATGGGCCTAAATAGGAAAAAGAAAAAAAATGTGGGGGGGGTTTTTTTTTTATAGTTTTATTTCGGGGCAAAAAAGTCAAAAAAAATTCCCCCATTACACCAGCCAATTTTTTGTTGTAAGAAGGTAGAATTTTTAACATAACCTGTTTTTTCTTCCAATTGCAACAAAAAAAGACCCCTAAAATTTATTTAAAAATTAAAGATTGTTTTTCAACTAGAGTAAAAGTTTAAAAAAGTTTTTAATAGTGTTTTTTTTTACCTTTTTAAATCCTGGAAAAAAATGAAACTAAAGTTACAGTGAGAATGAAGGTGGGAAATTTGTAAATTTCCCCCCCCTTCTTTTTTCCCAAAGTCAATCCCCAAACCTGTTTGGACTATTTTTAATCTTTATATCCTCTGGGGGAGCTTTTGGGGGAATAAAAATTCCCCTTCCTCCCCCTCCCCCCCCCCAGCCCCCCTCCAATTAAGAACATCGGGGATTGGGGCGAAAAAGCTGGGGTAATAAAAAAAAATTATAGGGAAACCTAAACCCTAAACGAAACTGGGGGGGCCCTGGGAAATAAAAAAAACCCTCCCACTGCAAAAATCCCTTCCAAAAATAAATCCGTAAATGCCCAAAAATTCCCCCTCCGGGATAAATTATCCTCTGGGTTCGTTTAAAAACCCCTTCCCCCTTTTTGTAAAGTAAAACTTAAAAAAATAAATTTTTTAAAAAAAGTTTTGGGGGTTTTTTTTTTTGGGGGAAATTTTGGGGGAAAAGTCCGGGGCACCTTCGTTCCTGTTGTGCACGAGTATTTTCCAATACCGTATTGGTCATTAATCTCAGCGATAGCAAAAAATCCAGTACGTTTACTTTTTGGCTGTGCGGAATCTGCTTGAAGAATTGTAATGAAAATTAATTTTGAAAATGTTTAACTAATTTGATCAAAAGCAGTTAAGAGCATTCAGAAAGACCGAGGCCTTAGCCATTATTTTCTTTTGGGTGGGGGCAACATACACGCCAATTATCATATTGGTTTGTTTGTTTGGAAGAATACGGCCACCGGTAGGGGGGATGCCCTTCGTGGAAGTCTTTCTAAGGTGTCCTAACCCTTACTTACGCTAAGTTTTGGAGGAAACCACGGGAAACTCCGAACGGTTAGGTCATGGAAATAACCTGGTTTTGAACAGGCATCTTCCATCTCCCAGTTCAGAGTGCTATGCGCTCGGCCGCTGCGCGGACGATTATCATGTTGGAAAGAATAAAAAAGAAGGAAGACAAACGTCATACAAATGAGGGCATAGGGGGCAATGCATAGGGGGTCAAGTTCCGCCTTGCCCTATGCTACCAACGTCCGGGCTCGTAGCCAGGAGGTGCGTTAAGGGACAGTACTACTTGAAAAAATCCCCCCCCCCCCACCAAGGATAAATTTTACCCTTCTTCCAAATTTGAAAAATAGACAGAAAAGGTGATTTGAAAAAATAAAAATGTTGAAATAAAAAGCCCTTTTGAAGAAATTAAATGTTTTTTAAAAAGTTTTTAAATCTTGATAACTAAGACTAAAGTGTGTATACGACAGAGTGTGCATTTTGAATATTAAACCAAGTTTTAAAATCCCATTGAGATTTAATCTTAGCCGAGTAGATCAGACACTGAACATGATCGACGGCTGAAAGTCCAAGGTTCGGGCCCATCTCGCGGCTGTCGATCTACAGTCTGGAGTTTTGGTAGGTTTTTTCCCGATGTTACATGAATACGCATTAGAACCCCTGAGAAAGTCCTCTTACTAAGACACCCCCCGATACTTGGCAGATCGTCCTAGAGTAGCATTGCCATAATCAAACCAAACAGAAACATTTTGCTTTTTCGTGTATGGAAACAGGAAATGGCTAAAATATGCTTCAGCCCACTCCAAAGCTTTTTTTTTTTTTTTTTTTTTTTTTAAATGTGCGATATACGTGAAGTAAAAAGGTCCGAAAGATTTTGCTTTTTCGCGTATGCATTGTTATTTTGCAATCTAGCTACTGCGTGACATACGTAACCAGTAACGAATATGCCTGCTTCACTTGACGTCATTAAGCTGTTAATTTTGATTTTGGCGCGCGTGTTATTGTTATTACGCTCATAAGCGTAAAGTTTTCAAAATTATTGGGGGAGCCGGGCCCCACAACCACATATATTCACGTCAGTGGCGTAGCCAAGGGGGGGGGTTAGGGGGGGTCATAACCCCCCATGAGGAATTTTTTTCCATACAAAATGTATATTTTTCACTCCCTTATCATACACCCGTATACATATATGTGAGTTGCAGAAGTCGTAACTCCCCCATGAAAAATTTCTGGCTACGCCACTGATTCACGTACATATAACTTAGTAATAGCTGCCAACTACCATGGAATATATATAATCACTTTTTCTACATGATTTTTCGGCTTAAAATATAGCAAAATTTTTGTGCTGCACCTATGTAGGGTAAGTATCCATGTTAGTATCTTCCTACCATGTTATAAGTTAAAAATAGAAGCAGTGTAAAATATCCAAAGGAGGAAAAAAAAAAACATTTTCGATGAGATAGTGCATTTTAGACACATCTGAACTTTTCTTTATTTCATACTTTACATTGCATAATCTGATTTTAATTAACCAGAGCCTGGTGAGGGCAGCTTATAGTAACATTGTGTGTTACGTGGCGTCACAATGAATACTAAATCATGATTGAAATCAAACGAAGAAAATTTTAAAAGTCCAAGTAAAGGTTTTTTTAAACGTTTGTAAATGGCGTGAAATACTTTTTATGTTAGTATAAATTGATTTTCTGTATTTAGTGGTAAATTATTGGGTGGGCTCAGCCCCATTCACAATTTATTGGGGGGGCTCGAGCCCCACGGGCCCATATAACTCTACGCCTATGATTACGCTACTGGTTACATGTAGTTGTTGTCGCTCCCAGCATAAAAATATCGTCAATTTTGGTACCACATACATTAACGTATTATATAAGGAGATACTAAATATAAAAAAATAGTATCTCTAAATAAAATATTAAAATTGAATTATTTCAATGTCCACATAAGTATGGCAACAATTGTTTATTTACTTTGTTTTAATTCTTTTCAGAAGAAATATTAATTTTTATTTGAACATCTTACAAATAATTTTATTTATAAATATGCAGCATGTAATTATAAAAGGATTTTAAAACAAAACTGGTTTAAAACAAAAAAAAAAACCCGATTTAAACCAAAAAACGCTTTTTTTTTTTTTTTTAAACGGGTTTTTATCCAACCCTGGGTGGAAATGACGGACGGGATAATAAAGTACCACAAAACCATTTTGGGGACGTATCTTGTCTAAGTGTCTTCCTTGTACAGAGACTAGAGAATTTTTTTTTAAGTTGACTTCAAGAAGGCATTTTTTACTTATCCTTACAAAGTAGCAAAGCCAAAGTAGCTTTTAACAATATCTCGGCAAAGTCTTTTAACCGAGATATTGTTAAAAATCTCATCCTATCCTAGAGAACTTTGTTGATCGGTTTGCCAACGAACAAGAGCAAATGGTCTAGATTGTTGCTAGAGTAAATCATATTTCTAATATTTAAAATATATATATATACATTATATTTCGTCTTTTCGCGCTCTCTATAAGAATTTCGTAACGAATTGCGCTTCCTTCCGTGAAAACAAACAAGTCGCAGGGCTAGTTCCGCAGGTCATTTCAAGGGCGGAGAGGGAGATGCTTTCAACTTTTTCTGCTTTACTCACCCCCACCCCCACCCCTCAGGGGTATCTATGCTCAGGGGCAGGCAGGGGCTATGAACATTGAAATAACTCTGGTGGCTATTGAGGGGAGAGCGTAGAAATTGTATCACTCCGCTTATTTTATCCCTTGCTGACGTCTAAGTATTTGGCGTGAAATATTTGAAGTGACTCCATATTTGGCTCTTAATGAATGCTCAAGTAAATGAATTCGAGTTTTTGATAATCTGAGATGTTCTTTATATCTGCAGGAATAAAAATTTGAAAGTGAAATATGAATATATATCTGACTGACCGAGGAAAATTTGATTAACACATATTATTTATTAGTGTACATTAATTTGCGTATTTTAAAGAACTACGCATGCGCCTTTTATTACCGTGTTTACTCGTGTAATAGTCGCACCCCCGTTTTGAAGCAGAAAAAAATAGTTTTAGAGTGCACAATATTATGTAGTAGATTTTTTTTTTGGGGGGGGCAGCTACCCTACAGCACAGACACCACAAAAAGCACAGGTTGTAATTATCCTGATTCATGAACCTTCATTTAATCGGGAGGCTTCATTTCTGCCAGCAACTATCTATTATATAGAAAAGTTCCTTAACTATAAATTGTGCTGGTATTTTTAATTTTTTATGGCAATACAAATGAAACTATCTTTCTTCTACAATTTTAATCCAATATAATTTCAGAAAGTTCTGTTGTGTAAGTCAGACTAGGATGTCGGTGTCCTGAGCGGAGGAATTCTTAAAGGGCTCTAACGTTTATTCCTAAATATAAAACAATTAATAAACAGTAAAATTGGGGTTGAACATTAGTTATAATGATTTATTCCCTAATTAATGAAAATCAATCACATTTCCTTCATTTTATGAATATTAGATAATGTTTTGAATGTATAAAAAAATTATCAAATTCCCCCAATTTATGTTCTAGAATTGGGGATGCAACGGTGATTTATCCTTAATTATATGTTCAAAAATCTGGTTACCCTATCGAACGCAAATTCACATTCATTTGGGGGAAATCACCCAAAATTTAAACTGCAGATTGACAGATACGCGGTAGACCAGAACCTTGGACCTTCACACTTCAACCATGTTCGGTGCCTTATCCTCTCAGCCATGGTGGGAACCATTTGTGAACCTCTAAAATGCAACGTTTTATGTTCTGCTTTGCAGGGGTATTTTATTTTTATTTATTTAGTTTTTAATTTTTTTTATTGGAAGTACTTAAGAACAACTATTACTTTGTATAAAATGAAATTTATAGTCATATGATTTTAGTTAGAAATATGAATAACTAGACAGAAACTGCCCCCTTTGAGGGTTGAGGGGGGGCGGCGTTAGAAACCCCTTCAATACTAAATTATAAAAAGCAAAGTCGGTAAATTAACCAGATAGAATGATTTTTTTCTTTATTTGTCTGTGAAGGGGGCACTTCAATCCTACGGGCTCAAAACATGTAAGTTTCGAAACTATAAATTAAAAAGTATTACTTTAACAACATATATGTGCTGCTTGCTGGTTCTATACCGGTCAGTTTAGAAATTACACTTCTGGACCGATGTCGGTTATGCAGTACATCGCCGAAATCGCATGTTAACCCTAAAAGACTTGCCGCAATCGGACCGTTGCACGCCCGAAATCACCTTTCTTTTGCCTACGCCAACGCATTTTGCCGACACAGAACCGACACCGCTCCAATTACCATCTTGCCAATGCCGACATCGAAACGGTACTGCCGATGTCGGCCCATCCCTTACCCGATACGGCTGTGTTTGCTGGGTATCTATTATTGGCCTGCGCCCAGCGTTTGGTGATCATAGAAATGCCACCTCGAATGCCCCTCTCGATAAACAGATGTATATCTATGTCCGTGAATAACTCTAGGGGTCGTTCCAACATTTTTAAAGAGCCTTGCCATGCGAGTCCAGGAGCTGTAAATAAATGGGCAGCATCCAAATCATAGTATTGTTTGCACAGCTTCCTAAAGTTTTGAAACACATCCGCTAACTGAAGGACATCACTTTTGACGTATAAGTCGTGATATTCCCCCAGATTTTGAATGTTAAAAGCTCGCCAAACAGTCTGTGCATGTGCATACTCTTCATCAGAAATAGTCTCCTGTGTTAAACTACTAAAAAATGCTTCTTGGGGAGGTAGGCACGTCTCATCAAATTTCTTGAAACAGGAAATATATTCATTCAGGGGTAGACGCCCTTTTTTAACAATAAATCTAAACTTGGATGTTGAATATTTTCCTTTAAAATGTTAAACTGGTCCTTTGGCAAATTCTTAACGAGTTTTTCTAAAGAAGCACTTAGAAACTGAAAACTATCTATGAACTGCAGTGTAATTTTACTCTTATTGTGTTGCTTGGAAAGGGAGAAAGAAATATATTTCTCCATGTTTGTAGGGATGACCTCGATTTTATGGTCTTTAATGTTACCCAATCCTTGCATTAACAAATGCCCATCGTATTGCTTCAAATTGTGAAATACAATGGGAATTTTCTTCTGCAAACGATACTTCAAATTACATTTATTGTGCAAAGCCCCTCTGTAGCGACTGGTAAGGTGGTCGTGATCCCTAACGCGATCCTTCCCTAAAAACTTCTTGCATAGGAAGCATCGTGTTGCTTGATTGAAATCAAATTCATTTTGAGGGGTCATACAAATGGGCACTATCTTCGTTAAAATCTCTGCCAGTTCCTCTATTTCTTGAACCAGTTTTGTTAAAAAGTGGTCCACAGCATTTCCCCCTCTATAATACTGTATGGGTTTGAAAGATTTGCCATCCGGGCCAACGATAATATATGCATATCCACAAGAAACGTGACAAGATGTTTTCTCTGTATAAGAGGTCTTCGGATTAGGCTGTGCTGTATCAAAGGGTGCGATTAATGACTCAAAATCTGCATAAACGATATAGGGTAGTTCGAGTTGATACTGCTGTTTTTTAAAATATAATAATTTATCTTCTGTGGGCATGTAATTTTTTTGTATTGCATGTTCCTTACAATACGGTATGTGTTCTTTTAAATTTTTTTCCCCCGTAAATCGATGCAAGCACCGATAACAGTAATATGCTTGCCTATGATGTTTTGTAAGGTCGCCCAGCAGTGATGGTTATGCTTACAAATTTTAAATAAACATGCTCTTACTTTTATACATGTTACTTGTTCAAATTAAGTATACTTTTGATTTGTATACGTTTATGAGTTCTCAAAAGTTATTAAATTATTTCTCAAATGTTATAAACTGAAATTATTAATGAAAACTTGCTAATAAATTAAAATTTTTACTCTAAAAGATAGATAATCATAACATACATCAGGAAAAAAAAATATATATATATATATATATATAATTAGTCACAATACCTTTAACATGGCGACCAACTCTGTAGGTTCATGCCGATGAAACGCCTCTTTTCTTGGCTAAAGAATTCTTAGGTATCCAAAGAAGTAGAGTTTACCTACACAATCTACAAATTTAACGACAACTTAATAAAATAACCTTGATTTGTCTAACTGACCGGTAGTTTGAAGATCTAAAACGCCAGGATAATAAAAATTAAATAGTCAAACGATGAAGTAAAAAAAATAGCCGTATAATATGAAATAAAAAATTTATTAACATTTTATAAAATTAAAAATTTAAAATATTGCATTGTACATATTTCCGTTGATCATTATTAAAATATAATACATATTCAACAGTGCACTCAACGTGCATAGTATTGCTAATTATGTAATCTTTTACTGTTGCAACAGGAGTTAATGCGGCAAATGTTTTTATTTTTTGTAGTGCTATCTTGCTATGCACTACTTTTTTATAAGTCCTTCCATTGAAATACAATGTAAACAAGAGTTTAAAAAGAAATATAGTATATCCCTTGTCATTGTATACATGATATAAATCGTAATCAAGTTCGAGTTTGTTCGGAACAGTTTCAATTAGGCCACGACATAGGGGACAGGTTATATCTTCCCATCTTGAGTTCTGCCACAATTGCATACATGTAAGATGTAACGTATGTCGACATGCTGTGACATAAGTATTTAATACATCTTCAGTAAAGTCACTTAGGCAAACTGGGCACTCCATAGTAATAGAATAAAAAGGCACTAAGCTACTCACAAATGTGTCAAGATTTAAACTGGATTAAGAAGAGTTTAAGATTACGTTAGTTTTCTGTGGCAACACCAACAACCAATTGCAGGATTTTACATCATCACCAGCGAATAGTATTCTTCTTCATCACCAACGACCCCTCAGGGGGAAAACCTTTAGGTTTTCACGGGTGTCGCAATCCCGGGGCCCCAGCGATCTTTCGCTCCTCTGGTTTTTTACCCTCCTCTCTCCTTCTGCTGTTTCCTTCCCCTTCTCCCTCGATGTGGTTTCTTCTCTTGAAGTGAGGGGCCCCCTTCAGAAGCTGTGGTCGCTCTGTACCGTCAGCTTCTGTTGGCGGGTAAACTGCCCACGTGTTTGCCGTGCGTGGAGACCCGTGTCCCCGGAAATGGGGATCCTGGTAATTGAGGGGTTTTCTCCAACACATTGCTTTGGCCTCGGCTTCGGGTAAACGGGAGGTGCACAGCGTTCCCCTGTGTATCAACCGGCTGGTGGTACTGATTTCGGTCAACTGCTAGGGATCAAGCAAACGGACATCTACTGGGCACGTCGTTAAGGGTGGACGCTGCCTAAGGGATGTACTGTGCGCGTATAGCCCCGACTAGCACTGGTGCACGTTTGTGCATCCCCTTGTTGGGCTCCGTGGTGGGTGGTGCGGTCGGGTCTGAACCACCATCCCCAATATGGATTCGACACTTT
>JAWZYV010000921.1:0-18153 GCA_038373885.1 Cheiracanthium punctorium | reverse complement strand
ATATCTTCTAAAATAATTCGATTTTCGAAATTTAAGTCAGCTTAGCAGGTTCCTCGGAATTTTTCGAATCTGTGGGCACCTTAGTTGAAACTCAAATCCCCACGGTTTAGGAGGAGATAGGCCAACAAGCTTTGACGGCGACAGCGGCCTTTACTTTTTTTTAGAATAGAGAGACCAGAATTTCTAGAAGCGTGCCTGTAAGTAAGAAGTATTAACATTCGCCGAGTGCTCTCCTATTTTAGTCTCGAGTGTTAGTATTCCGAGTAGGGAATGGTGGCTTATTGTGATTGTCCAGGTTAAATGACAAACTTTTTTTCTTTAATCGGCTATCCCTGATTCATGTATGTGTTGAAAAATTAACTACAAAGAAACATGCCTTTTTGCAACCATGCAGTTGAAAGCTTCCTCTTTTTATTACACGAACAATACCAATTACAAAACTAGCAGTTAAAAATTTTCAAAATAAATACAAAATGCAAGTAATAACATCTTAGTGTTCAGTAATTGTTTAGTGCTGCTCGCCAGAAGGAAGGACGGAGGGGCTACCGACCCCAAAGAACAAAAAACAATTTTTGCTTTTTGTTCTTTTGTTTTGTTCTGTCTTCTTTGTTTGTGTGTGTTTGTGTTTCTTTTTTTGCTTTTTTTATTATTGGTATTATTATTTATTTATGTACTTTTGTTTGTCCTTATTTTATTCTTTTCTTTTTATCCCATTTCCCTTTCCCCCTTCTTTTAATCTTTGTGGTTTTGAGCCTATTCTTTTTTCAAAATGGCAACATGCTTGTTTGTTTAGCTTTTTCAGGTCCCACTGTTTTATAAGACGAAGAGCTTTGACTGACGAAGATCGAATAAATTTTCAGTCGAAACGATCGTATTCTGTTGTACGTATCACTTTATGCTTGTTTTTTCACAACGTTTTTATTTATTTTAACGCATAACACCCGTATTTTGAGTGTTTTTTCTATAATTAATATGGGTGATTCAATGATTCAGAACAGTTAGCATGGAGTGCAAGCTTTGATAACGATAATAATCCTTGCATACATGCACCTATTTGTATTTTTAGAGTGTGTACCTCAATGAAATTTTACACTTTAAACAATATTTTCACACGCGGATGTTTGTCTACTCTAAAGAAAGATTAATCGCTTTTCAAGAATTTCCAGATACATGTTCCCAAAACTGAACTTGGCGGTATCTTCATATTGGACAGAAAATGCTAAACCTCTGACTGGTTTACTTAACAGCTTAATGCCTTTTCATAATAGTTTATCTATTCCAGTCGGTGTACAGTAGATTACACTGCACACCGACGGGAATAAAGAAACTATTCTGAACAGCTTGTATTAAAAATTCTATAACTGAAATTAATAGCGGAAACATTTTCTTTTGGGGAGAAATAGTTTCAAAGTTCTGCAGTGGAGGAACGGAACGAAATTTTGAAAGCAACTAGATACGCTTTGAAGAAGTGTGGCTGAAATTCAACGTACGTCGAGGTTTGCTTGTTTCCTCACATAAATATAGTTCTTCTAGAGCCATTCACGTTTGACGCAAATGCAATCTGAGTGTTAACATTGTAAACTATCACGAAATAGAATTCATGCTACGTATGAGTAAATTGATTTTTCAAATAACGAAATTTATCTTTTGGAATTGCAATCAATGCTATATCTTATAAATAAAAATGAAATTCTGTTTGTTTGTTTGTTTGTTTGTGGATTTGATTCGTATACAAATCCACAAAAATGGACCTATCGGCCTGAAATTTAGCACAGATATGTAAAATAATATAGAATAAATCGTAGTCCGCTTTAAAACTTTGAAAGTCCACCCGTTCCCGGAATTTAAGAAATTTTTTATGCTCTCTACGCAAAAAGTTTTCCGTAATTGTAACCCCTGTAGTGAAAAAAGTGTGAAATAGGGATCGTGGTTGCCATGTGTGGCGATTTTGCCGAATAAAATGTTTTAAATTCTCTAAGTAAAAATAAAAGAATAATAATGATTTTTTTTTTGTTAGTTTATATTCGTAAGGTTATTTTTTTTTAAATTATAATATCGTGTGCAATGGGAAATCAGAGCAGGAATGAAATGTTTTATACGCAAAACAATAAGAATGGAAGATTTCCGAGGCTAATGTGTAAAATTTTTTAGTTTGGCGAAAAAATAAAGTGGCTGAAATATCGATTTTTAGTAAGTGAGTTCTAGCGGTTTGCACAGTTTTCGGCTTGGCGCAATTTATTGAGAGCTTAAGGAAAAGATTTTTGAAAACAAGTGCAAAGGTTTTATTAGAATACAGCGTTAAATTTTAATGATCCGTGAAGAAATAATGCAGTTATTAAGGGATATCAAGCGATCTAACTTCAGAATTCTCGCCAATTGAGTACATTGATTTAAGTTGGGGGAATTCCGCCAAATTTCAGATAATTGAAATCTTCTCATTTAGTACATCGGAGTAACGATGAATAAAACACGTTATATAGTTGATAATTTAAAAAATGCGGCTGTATTAAGGGATTCCATTTTCAAATAAAAGCGTGCTTTACTTTTTAAAGGTCACACATTTCCAAAATTGATTGCTGCTAAGTCAATGCTTCGAATGATTCCCTGAAAAAACTCTTGCAAAATGGCGTATGTTGGCAATTTGGCGAGGCTTAGATTTGAAACTTTATTTTATTTGAGATTGGTAGCTATATTAATAAAACAATGCGTGTAAACTGTTTGTTTGTCAGTGTCTCGCGTAGCTCGCAAACGGGTGATCGTAGACCTACCAAATTTTGAACGGAAATTCTCCATGACAGGCCCCGACACATCTCGAAGCGATTTTTTCAAAATTCGAACTATTTTAGGAAATATCGATAAAAACGTATCGCAAAAGGCTAATTTTCTTTCCGCCATTTCGTAATTGTAACCCCACAGTGCATTAAGCGACGATTAAGCTTATCTAGGTTGCCACATTTGGCCACATTCGGCAGTTCATTAAATGATTCAGACGCTTGAAGTAAAAATAAAAGAATAACGATTTTTTAAAATTTTGTCTAGATTATTTGTAAGGTTTTTTTAAAATTAAAATATCGTGTGCATGCGAAATCAGAGCGGGAATGAAATGATTTATACTCAAAAGAAAAATAGAATTTGGAAATTTTCCGAAAATAAATGTGCAACTTTTTAATTGGTCGAAAAATAAAAGCAGTTGATGTGCGATTTTGAGGAGGATTCTAACGCTTGGCGCTATTTATCGTAATTTACCGTATATACTCGTGTATAAGCCCATCCGTGTATAAGCCCCCCCCCCAGTTTTCTCCCAAAAATCTTTCACAATTGGCTGACCCGTGTATAAGCCCACCCTCCCAACTTTAAAAATGGACGCGTCCATGAAATACTCCCCCTACCAGAATTCGACTCCAATCTAATATCCATTCTAAAGGATATTATAGTGAAATCGTTCAAGAAGTGCTGCGTAAGCAATTCTATGGACGGGTGCGAAGACTCATTAATTGAGTCGTCGGAAAAATCCGACTCCGGCGAAGAAGAAGATGATGATTTGTTGACATTTAGGACGATGAAATCAGGACTGAAAGTGACTTTAAAGAACTTTTCGGACGCTCCGATGAAGAATGATGTGATATGTATAGTATTTGTATTTTTCTTCTTTTTTTCTTGTAATTTGTAACATTTTTTCTTAAAATACAAAAACTTAATGCGTTAGATCTTACTTTTGTTTCCATAAAGTTAAATTGGTTGCCCCAAATGCATGGGCACCGGAAGGGGGCGGGGGGATTGACATGTCAATTTCCGGGACCATGGTTTTCCCATGTTCATATTATACATATTTGCGCTTATGTGTGTAGATGTTTACTGCTCCCTGAACATTGAATTTCCGATGATCAAGTTTTGAAATTTTTTTTGACCCGTGCATAAGCCCACCCCCCCATTTTCAATCCAAATTTTTGTCCCAAAAAAGTGGGCTTATACACGAATATATACGGAAATCGTCTGCTGTTTGGGTTATGAATACACCTGCGTATAAGTTTTTGAAATTTTCATTCAGTTGGAATTGTGCATTTTTCTGAGCAGCTTTTCTGCATCTAATGTATTACATCCAGAAAAAAGGATGTTAGAAATATCAATTTTAATTTTGTTTAATCACACTCATGAATAATGATACACTTTCCAACTTAATGAAAGAAGGAACGAAAATAGGGAAGACCCATGGATTATAACTCTTTTTATATATAGCACTGTAGTGCGTATTTAAAATCTGAAAGTGTGTCAGATTTTCTATGATTCTAGCGATTGGCGCAATTTAATGAGAGGGTATTTTTAAAAACAAGCGTAGGTTATCTTATAAATAAAAATGAAATTATGTTTGTCAATTTGTTGATTTGGGTAGTATACAATTCCACAAAAATGGACCTGTCAGCCTGAAATTTTACACAGATATGTAAAATAATATAGAATAAATAATAGTCCACTTTAAAACTTTGAAAGTCCACCCGTTCCCGGAATTTAAGAGATTTTTTATGTTCTCCACGCAGAAAGCTTCACGTAATTGTAACCCCTGTAGTGAAAAATGTGTGTGAAATAAGCATCTCGGTTGCCATGTGTGGCAATTTTGCCGAATAAAATGTTTTAAATTCTTAAAGTAAAAATAAAAGAATAATAATTATTTTTTTAGTTTATATTTGTAAGGTTATTTTTTTAATTATAATATCGTGTGCGCATAAGAAATGAGAGCAGGAATGAAATGTTTTATACGCAAAACAATGAGGATCGAAGATATCCGAGACTAATATGTAATTTTTTTTTAGTTTGGCGAAAAATAAAATGGCTGATAGGCCGATTTTTAGAGAGTGAGTTCTAGCGGTTTGCACAGTGTTTTAGGCTTTATTGGCCTGCAAATTTACTGAGAGCTTAAGGGAATAGCATTTTTGAAAACAAGTGTATAGGTTTTCTTAGAATACAGCATTAAATTTTAACTATCCGTGCAGAAATAATGCAGTTATTAGGGCATTTCAAGCGATGTAGCTTCAGAATTCTCGCCAATTGAGTACATTGATTTAACTTGGGGGAAATCCGCCAAATTTCAGAAAATTGAAATCTTCGCATTTAGTACATCGAGGTAACGATGAATAAAACATGTTATAGTTGATAATTTAAAAAATGCGGCTGTATTAAGGGATTCCACTTTTCAAATAAATGCCTGGCAGGTCGAACCATTTCCCATTTTGATTGCTGCTAAGTCAATGCTTCGAATGATTCCCTGAAAAAACTCTTGCAAAATGGCGTATGCTGGCACTTTGGCGAGGCTTAGATTTGAAACTGGATTTTACTTGAGACTGGTATATACGTATAATAAGACTGGTTATAGATAAAAATGAATGTTGGTATGTGTGTAGGAGGTTGAAAAACTCCAGCACCGTTGTCACCTATGCACCATGAAATTTGGTTCACCTAAGTCTTTTATCATGGAGAAGGTTTTTATGCTATCCGTTTTCCTCTAACTTGTCACTATGTGGCGCAGCAGAACGTCGAATTCTATTCCGTTTAGCCGTTTGCTATGCGAATATCGTCCAACCAATTTCGATGAAATTTGGTACACGCGAATATTAGAACACGGAGAATATTTTTCACTATCCATTTTGCTGTAACTTGCCGCTAAATGGCGCTGCAACGCATCAACTTCTATACCGTTCGACTGATCGGCATAAAATTGTTTATTTATACTGTTACACATTTGCATGAGCACGAAGAATATATTCAGGAGACGTGCGTTTATCAACTTTATAGCACGATGTTACATCACCACTAGATGGCCTACTGACAATGACATTCATGTTATTATTTTAACTCGCCACTAGATGACGCTGCAGCAGGCCAAATTCTTGACCATTCAAACGGTCGCTATGAAAATCAGTATACATAGCTATTTGAACAATGAGAATATTTTGGCGTTATCCATTTTGCTATAACTCGCCACTTGACAGCGCTGTAGCAAATCATTACTTTAATTAACCACTAGATGGCCCTGCAGTGTATCACTTCTTGACTGTGCAAATGATCGTTAGGAAAATTGGTATACATAGATATTTGAACACGGAGAAGAGTTTGGCGCTATCCATTTTCCTATAACTTGACACTAGATGTCGCGTCAACACATGAATTTCAGGACTATCCAGCCGATAGTCATGAAAATTCGTATACATCGATATCTGAATGCGAAGAATATTTTCGCCGTATCCGTTTTGCTAAAACTCGCTACTAGATTGCGCTACGCCGCATGGCCTTCTGCACCGTACAAACGATTGCCTTGCAATTCGGTATGCATGATTATTGAGACACAATATAACGCGATATCCACTTTGCTATATCTGTTTATTACAATGAATAGTAATCACCACAAATCGTAATATCAAAAAGTCCATTCATTCCCGTGCGAAGAACGGGTACTTCAGCTAGTATGATTATAATTTTATGGGTTTTAAGTAACAGAGGTTTCAAATTAAATAATGAATCTGCATTTAAGAGATGCATAGTATGGCTCTGGTATTTTAAAATACACCTCATTGATTTCATATGCGAATGGTAACTGAATGGTAAAGAAAGAAAAACACAGTTTTTAGTAATTACAGATAGTTTGTTTTTTTTGAGGGGGGGTGATAAAAATGGATCAAGGAGAATAAACAATTACTAAAAAAAAGTAAGTAAACCTAAAAACCTTTTCTCGACAAGAAAGCTGCGAGACAGCGCACTATAGAGAGATCTGGTGCACGTAAAAATTGTTCGTGATTCCAATGACCTCCATGCTCAAACGATATATCTGAGGTGTCGATCCGGGAAACGTGTCTCTCATTTGAAATTCATTCAAAATCAGGAAACCACTCTTAGGGCCGTATTCACCAAACTTTAAACCCTGGAGTTAACCCAGCAAAGCGAGCTACTTCAAGGGTTAGTGAGAAAATGGTATTCACAACTCCAAAATCAGGGGTTACCCCGAGAATTGACCCTGACTCCAGGTGCAGATTCTAACCCCGCAATATTGGAGAGTTGACTCCGGGTTATAAATGGCGGATACGAGGGTTGTTTTTATAGGTTTGGAAAACCCCAAAATTTGGTAATACTTGAGTATTCTGTGCTTTAACAGACGGAAACTACTGTGAAAACCACCCATCAAGCTATAAAAGTAGCCAAAAGTGATAAAAAATCATTGTACAATGTTTTCAAAAACTCTGGAGAATGACTATGCTTTTTTTTTGCCGTAGAGACTGCAGGCGCCATCTGTCGGACTTATCTTGGTTTGCTTTTCCATTCCCTCTTTTTTCTGATTTGAACGCTTTTTTTTTCTTAATTATTTTTTATGTTGAAAATAAGTAAATAAATTCTGAGCTTTCCTATTTATCTTCTTGTCTCTATTATTCCACAGATGCGGGGCGATTTGGCCAGAACACTGTGGATCTACTTCGCCCTCGCTTTTTTTTTTTTTTTTTTTTGTAACAAGAGGCGGGATAAAAATATTTACATTGAAGAGATTAATCATTTAGGTGTAAAGGATGAAAAAAAAAAAGTGTTGTTGAGGAGTCAAACATTTTTGTCTGATTGTAGTGTACTGTACTTGGGAATAGCAAATTATCAATTTTTCAGACAAATGTGAAAAAAAAACAACATGCTTCAGCATCATTGAATTTTTTAAAGACATACATATTCTATGTATAATATATAAAGTATCTCAAAAAGAAAAACATCAAAACTGCATAAATTAATTTTTGTGTGTTAAAAAATATGAAAATTCCTAAATTTGAAAAAAGTATAACAGACATGAAATTTTATTTATAAAAAATATTGGATGTAATTTTGTATTAAATGTTTAATCAGTATATTTTTTGATAATAAAGTTAAATTAATTTTCACATTTTAATGAGCAGTTTGCATAAAAAAATTAAATATCATGAAGGAAGTGTGTGTGGTGGGAGCTGGGTTCGAACTCGGGAACATTAAATCTAGTTCATTCCTTCATGGAATCATTACTCTGACCAATCACAGGCGAGCTTTCAAAGCTGGGTGAGACAACTCCAGAGTTAGGTAACCCTGGGTTGAAATAAGTTGGTGAATACAGTTTCCGAGTTGACTCCGAGACAAACCGGCAATGCAGGTTTCCTAACTCTCGGATCATGGCGGGCTACTCACAGTTTGGTGAATACGGCCCTTAGGGGACAACGCAGGACTGCCCACTAGGGGCAAGCGTAATGAAATGACACATTACCGGTTCTTGTACTGGTCCAGCCTACAGTAGGACATTGACTCGGCCATAAGAAAAAAGAAACATTAGTTATGGTGGCTGTCTAAAATGTAAAATATCGGTAAAGTTACACACATAAATCAAAAGTATACCCTTCTAAGATTGTTTCGGGTGGTACGAAAGGGGTAGCCATTCTTGGCTGCAGAAAGCTCCACTATCTCATAGGTAGAAAAGTCACAACTATTCTGATTTGGTGCCGACCAGCTTGTATTGTGTATAAAGCAACCGTGCTACGGTGTTGGGTTCAACTCCCGGCGGTCGAGGTTCGATCCCCGACTGGGCGTAGATATCATTGTGTCCGTCCCTTCATAGGGGCAACGTTGGTCCACATAATAGGTGCCCCATAATAAAGTGACCAACAACTTCGGCCTCAGTGGTGGCCGATGCCTCCAAGGCATTGTTGAGTCCCGCTATTTGAAAGAAAAAGTTCTGATTTTGTAACCTAACCTGTCGTTGCCTTAAACTTCTAAATTTCTGAATTGCTATAATATTTCTGCTTGAGCGGTGAAGCTTTTCACAGAGTAAGGGTGGATATTTAGTACCACAAACGCTGATATTTTGGTACACTAATTAATTATATGCTTATTTCATAAAATTTTTTTAATTTTAAAACCTAATGGAATTTGATTCTCGTATATAGCGCAGTAGTCAAGGGCAGCTGTTTAGAAAATGAATTGGTAAGTAAGAGTGGATTATTGAAGGGAAGATAGGTATTTGTTGTAGCACGTTATATACATGTTTATTTATTATTTCCACATTACTTTAATTATTTCTTTGCGAATATTACCATCAGTTCTGTATCAGATTAATATTTGTTCCAGCGACTGATTTATTTTTTGGTCTAAAAGCATAAAAACGAGTGATATTATATGTATATATAAAGGGTGTCTCAAAAACAATGGCCTAGGTTTTATTCTTCGAATCTGGATCATAGACACATACAACAAATAACAAAGATTCGTGAAGTAAGGTACAGAATTTCATGGCAGCGATTAAAATTTTCAAGGATTAACTTTAATAATACAGAATTTAAAATTTCATGGAGCCTCGCAAAAAAGTCACCATTTTGTAAAATGTGTACCATGCAATAACAAGACGGTGTACTCAACTTGAGCATTATATCTTAAAAATGTGAAAATAAATATATTCTGAGTTTAACCACTTTTCAGTGTCACTCGAAGAAACAAATCGCACACTCGCATTATAGAGGGGACGTGTACAAACTTGAAAAAAAAATATTGCGTACATACTTAATATTTCTGCTATTGCTGGCGTTACTAAACGCCTCACGAATTTTGCTTAAGCAAATGTCTGAGACATTTGGAATGAAGGGCTGAAATTTTGTCCATAATGATTCACATTATACTCTCTGCGAATATTTTTGTACAGGGATCGAATATAAATTGAATTTTGCATTTACTTGGATTTGATCTCCTTTGGTATGTTTAAGAAAATCTTTATCGATGCCATTAAGTTCTGCACCTTTTGTTTAGGTAATTTTGTATTTAAATGTCTCATTCATTTGCCTAAAATATTGCCATGATCAATATTTTAGGCATAAAAGACTATGTCAGTATTTTTGGATACCATTATCGGAGAATGAATAGCAATACAAATCTGTAAGAAGCGTTGTAAGCAGCTCTCTGAATACATGAAGCTGGAAGTAGTTCTAAAATCAAACGACGGTTGTTATGCTAGGAGCGAAAAATACTGGTATATTCGTAAATTCTGCTCCGATCGAATAATCTTAAATTCAGAAAAATATCTGTTTCCTCCCGTACGATGAACACGTACTAACTAGTTTCAAATATATACTAAGAATTCAAGTCAGAAAGGCATAAATTTACATCTATTGAGTTATTACATAAAAATTTTGTCCATGTTTGTAAGTATTTTAGTGAAAAAATGCAAAGAATGGGGTTGCATAGTAGTTATAAGCATGTCTTAAAACCCTTGCATGCCTATGCCTGGATTTTAAACATGTTCGCTGTCGATCACGCAATAGTCAAAACTGTAAACTAAATTATCCGACATGTTTTGGGAACAACTAAGTATTTTTTCGAAAAACACGCAGCTTGAAAGAAATATGTGAATTTTTTTTTACCTACGGCATGAATCATTATTATTAAAATCACTCTGTGAAATCGACCTAATAAATGTGGCTTGTAATGCAATTCGGCAGTAAACCTGTTTTAAATTTCCGGTATCAAATTTTGAAACGGAGCATTTTAGGGTTACACAATGAAAAATATCTCTGCCGACCGAGTTGTATGGTGGATAAAGCACCGTACTACGGTTTCGGGTTCAACTCCGGGCGGCCGGGGTTCGATCCCCGACTGGGCGTGTTTGTCATGTCCGTCCCTTCATAGGGGCGACGTTGGCCCACCTACTAGGTGCCCCCATAATAAAGTGGCCAACACCTTCAGGCCGTTGTCAGGGACAATGCCTAATCGGCAAAGTACCCGCCCGTTAGAAAAAAGAAAGAAAGAAAAATATCTCTTTAGATGCGATATTCATAAGACATCAGAAATGTAAAGGGGTAATTTTTAAATTAAAATTTCGTTTAAGTGATGCTGTGGTAGGGAGAGCGGAGCACAAAGAAATCTCAATATCACTGCTAGTGTCCAACGGTGAAGATTGCTAAGAACTACACGGTATCCGCGCCTTGTATAAGTGTATTAACACAGTTAACGATTGGTGTATTTTGTACAGCAGTAAGAAAGCAAACAGAAATAAGTTTAAAGAGAGCAGACGTTTATGCTCATAAATGTAACAGTTATAATTTCTAAAAAAACATTCCTTGAATAAAAGCAAAATGCAATCTAACGCATAAAAAATCTTAAACACGGGCTATATTAAATTTCATCTGAAAGGTGATTTCCATGGTCAATTATAATGGTGCATTTTATTCTCTAGCGCCTGCAAATGTTAAAACTGCAGCAGGAACGAACCAGACTTCTTGCACACTTAAATAATAAAATCGAATATTAAATATTTTTTCAGAATAATAGTTAACCGATATTTCGACAAGCAACAGATGGTCCAGTGTATCAGACATTGAACATGGTAGAATGGATTAAACGTGAATGTTCTGGGTTCGGGCTTGCCGCGCGGTTGTCGATCTAAGGGACTAAAGATTTAGTCGGTTTTCACCAGATGAATGGTGAATACGCGTTAGAATATCTCAAAAGACGATCCGCTTGGTGACGCCGCTCGTGTAGGCTTTCCATAACACAAATACACAACCCATCGACAAGTAACAGATTGTAAAGTAAATAAAATTATCCTTGTGTATTACTTCTGTTAACTTTTCATATCTGATCATTTAATCTAAAATGTCTGTCCAGACGTTTTACTGAATGGGAGCACACATTCTTATATTTACTCTGGCTGCGCTTGGGTTGTTAATAATCGTAAGGCAATGATTTACCAGCAACGATAATGAACAGATGCTAGATTTATGTTTTTATTTTAGTCATTTTACAGTTTGAGTCAGTTCTGTAGAACGTTTTATTCTGTCATTTACTCCACAAAGGGCTCTTAAAACAGGGATGCGACACAGATGTTTCGAAAACATTGATGATACACTATTTAAAACCACCAAGCTCCTTCAATGTAAATTTCAATTCCAAAGAAATATTTAACGGAATAATTGAGACAAATATGACACACTCATGAATTATGATACACTTTTTAAGCCTCACAAGCGACCAGAAAATTCAAAGACAAAAATGTAAATTAAAATTTCATTATGGCATATGAGTGAACCATACACCTGTGATACAATCAAATCAAGAAGTTGCCGTGGGCGATGAAGCTCGACGGCTGCATTGGTGTTAAACTTTTTACCGACCACCTCATTGTCGGATTAGTATATAATCCAGATCAATGAAAAAATTCAATTTTTGTCATTCCCGTGCGAAGAAGGGAAGTAGCGTATTGTCAAAAGCGTAGAAAGTAGAATTTTAACTTCTGTGTATTCTTCGAATTGCAAGTTGGAGAGTAAGTAAGTACTGAGTGAAACCGTCAATAGAAGAAATATTTCATTTTCAAAATTTATGTTTTTATGTAAAAGTAAAATGAGCTTTTAACGGCAAAAAGTCCTTCATCGTCTTTAACTAAATGTATTTTGATTCACTGAAGATATCCAATTACACCACCAGAAAAATTTTACAAAATTTTCATCATATATAACAAAGCAAATTTATGTAAATAGTGAAAAAAATCAACAAAATTTGTTCAAGATGACTAACAAACATATAAGTTATCTCTAAGACGCCTTAAAGAGATCCTTCCTTTAAGAAAGATCAATTTTTTGAAAAGTTTCAAAATTTATTCTAATTTAAAAAAGTTCCTGATATTTGTTGGTTCAGTTCATTTGTTTTTTAAGTAGTAGAGCCGAATAACGATTTTAAATGAAGTCCAACTTTTCTAATTTAGAATACTTTACGTCGTCCAATAAATTTCAGAAGTTATTCGTAGGTTCTGAACTACGTGCATTTAAATTTTTGTCACTGTGAAGGACTTTTTTTTTAATAATGGAAATGCAGTATTTACTCGCTGAATAGTAGTACTTTTTGCCAATTTTTCATGGTAAAAGTTTAGGTGCGACTATAACATTGGGAAATCTGCAACATAATATTGTACACTCTAATGCTAAAATGTAACTGGTATTATCATAAAATAAATAACTTATGGAAACAATAACAAATAAATAACAGATGTTTGCAGTTTATGTGCCGTATATTAAGTAATCTTTTTTTTTCAATTGTTCCCAAAAAGAGGCATTTTCATAGGAATATTTTTATAGACATAAATGAAAGTCAAAAACGTGATAGTGACTTTTACGTGGGGAAAATATTTTGACGATTTTTTCTGTTTCGAAACGGGGTTGCGACTATTATGCAAGGGCAATAATAGCGAGTAAACACAGTATCACAGACAATTCTTATTCATCAACATTGCCAAATGGGTTACACTTGAATGTAACAATCTGTTCTAGTCTAGTAAATTCTGAAACCGTCTCTAAAATTCCGAGTTAAGTTTTATTATTTCATCATAATACTTCTCTGTTCAATGGACCTCTTTAGTAATTCTCCTAACATAGGTCTTAGTAAAGACGGTCACCCCAAAATGTCTTGGTGGTCGACTTAATGTCTACATCTGCCTTAAACTAACAACTAAGATAGGTGATATAGACGAAATTGACGGAGAGCAGGCTTTGATTCAGGTAATAATACATGCATCTGCACACACACGCACACACACGCGTGTGTATTTTTTCAAAGAAACTTGTCAATGGCGTATTTATCAGTCCTTGTGTGGTATTAATTTCAGACACGGATATTTGTCTACTCAAAAAACTGTTAATAACTTTTCAAGGGTTGCGAGATATGACAATTCCCAAAACTGAGCCACTCTTGACTGTATCTTCTACATTTGGAGAAAAATTGTTCTAAATCGCAGTTTAAAGTCTTACTGCTACGGTCAACTGGAATACCAATTAGCGTCTGTAAATAGTGATGTAAATAAAGGTGTAGTTAGAATATGCCTGACGGGATTTTAAATCAGCTCTATCGTAGCAGCAGAGTTTGATCGTAGATTGCAATTCCTAAGAAATATTTTAGGGAACAAGGAAGGCCTCACCATGGAACAGTGGTTATGCCACTGAAAATGGTAGATGGCTGAAGTGTGAAGGTCCCGGGTTCAGGTCCCATCTCGCGGCTGTCGATCTAACGGTCTGGAGTTTTGGTAGGTTTTCTCCAGATGTACGTGAATACGCGTCAGAACCCCTGAGCAAGTCCTCCTACCAAGGCACCCCCCCCCTACCCCCCTTTTGCAGATCGCCCTGGTGTAGCGCTGCCATAGTCACGCACAACGGAACAAGGAAGACAATTGCGGTATACTCAGGAATTATGACGCTCTTTTCAAATCTTCACAAGCAACCGTATAATTCAAAGAGAAAATGTTAATTAAAATTGCATAAAGCCGCTTGTGGCTGGGGATCCCTACGTACACAGATCAGAAAGCGCGTAGTTGACAAAAGACGACGGCTGCATTGGTGTCAAGCTACTTTAAGTGCGCAATTCGTGAAGCTACGAGCGTTGATAGTAGGCGACTCTTACATAACTGTCAAGTCTTTCGATCTCATCGGAAGTTTTCCGACACTAATTTTTTCTCAATTAAGCAGTCTATAAAATAGTCCAAAATGTGAGATGTGAAACAGAACTGTTAAAATTTGTGGTGAAAAATCTTGTCATAAAATTGGAAAAGTTTGCAGCTATATTAAAAAAATGCAAATTTTAATTATTTAATGTGTGGAATACGAAGTTTAGACTTCTTTCATCCTTAGAAGAGTCACCTTAAACATTCGAAGCAGAACTTTAATATTTACATGGATTGATTTTTATGAATATATAGCTATGATGACAAAAAAAGCTTTTTTTAAAGAAAACATTTAAGTCAGTTTAAATAATAAAACCTTTAAACCTAAATTATCTGTTCGTAAGTCAGGAAAATGAAATTAAAACTCTGTCACAAATCACAGGTACAAAATGGCGTATCTTTGCAAAAATCTGATGATCCAAGCGAAAAAATCTTCAATGGAATTCGTTCAATTGACCGTTACTGGATGCACAATAGCAATACAAATCTGCAATAACGAATTTAAAATCATTAAAAAAATTCCTCTTATACAAAATAAGCCATCACATAATTCAAAGAGAAAGATCTAAATTAAAAATGCACTTAAGACGCATTGCCAGATACGTAGGTTCTATGTAGTAATTCTAAGAATTTTTGTCGGTTAGGATTAGCAACGGTTGCATTTCTAGTGCATCGTACACTGGGGTTCTATGATTGGATGTTGGAACTTCAAAACCATAGTAGTCCCTGGATCTAACAAACAGTGTGGTCACTGACAACACTTTCTTTTGTAATCGTCGAAATTAGTTCCCCATGTACAGTGCCATAAAAAATGACGTTTTTATAGGATAATAAAATTTTTCACAGTTTAATTGTAATTCAAAAAACGACTGCGTGTTTCCATGATAATGGAGCTTTCCAAACTAACACAACCTGATCATAACCCACACCCATTGCTGCAAACTTTCACGGAATTTAATTAACCATTTTTCCTAAACAATAACTTGACTTAGAAAATAGCAAAAATTTCGAATACAACAGCACGCTGATGGCAATTCTGAAAAATTAATTAAACAAATTTATTATTAACAAAACGTGGTTGATTATATTCCATAAAAGTAGGTAGCTATGCGCATCCGCATTTGCATATGAAAACTTACTATAGATTTTTCAGGAGCACAATTTTCTGTCAATATGAGTATCGCGAAAATGAAAATCAACTTTTGTTTACGGCTGCGTATATGTGTCTGTTATGATACTTTAAGTGTGTTTCATAGCATCTACTGCTCATTCACAATGCATGAAGAAAGAATTCCCATACCATTTCACATATGGATAAACATTCATATGTGAAGTTCAAGTACTTTTCGCCTGTGGTTAGGTTGATGGTTTCGCTGTAATTACATCATTTAAAATAAAAACTTTCTGAAAAAAAAACACTATTTATTTATTTTAACTTTTAACACCACTATTTTGAGTATTTTTTACCGTAATTACATCATTTGTTAAGCTACTCTCTCATGCTTAAAGTTTAAATTCCGTTTCCAGACAATCTTATCATATCACTACAAAAATGCCATGAGCGCAAATCATCTGCATTTTCCAAGTCTTCAGAAAAACGCTGCTAAGAGCTTCGTTTCAGTGTAAATCATAGGTGCACGAAAAACAATGGAAGATTTTCTCATAAAGTATTCAGAATTAAGGTTTGGCTCTTTGGAGTGGTATACTTCCCGGAAATTTCAGGTAGGTAAATATTGTCAAATTTGCAGAATCATATATTTTGCGCGCTGCTTTCGTTATTACTGTATATGTAGCACCTAACCAGTACACGAAGTTATAGCTCTTTAAGCAATTTGTGCTTACAAATCCAAAGTATTTTTATAAGCTTATTCATTTGATAACTGTTGGAATAACGTTCCGTTTCAGGAAGTTTCGAGAAATTTCTTGAAACTCTGCGAGTAGCACGGCTTCGTAAACCGTGACTGTCGAGATATACAGTTTTCAGAATTTCAATCATTTTAGTACGGCTATCTGGGATTAAGATAGTCACATTCCCTAAGATAGATAGCTTTTCAAGTTCAAAGGGGTGTGACTGAAAGGTCAGCGTCTTATCCTGTAAATCGCTTCATACGGAACTCGTTATAGTTCAGCTATAAAAAAAAAACAGTTTATTGATCTCGGGAGAAACGTCTGGCATAAATGCAATATTCGTACAAAACAACTAAAGACGCTTTCGCATAAATTAATTAAAAACTGCATTAAACGGTTTTCTTAGATTATGGGAAGGTATTATAAAAATATGGGCGAAAAAAAAATTCTCCTGTGACTGAGGGAGTTTCATTCATTTTGTCAACGTTTTTCAAAAGGCAATCTTGTTTCTTCCGCTTTAAACTATCGCAGAATATAATAACACTAGAGGATAAAGCTCGTTGTCTAGGCAGCTACAATGGGAGCTAGAAAAAACATTTGACCTAAAATACGTCTACACACAATATATTGTTGCAGAATACCCTGCTATTCCTGGGTTTGTCGTGTTAAAGTTCAGTTGGTGTAGAAAGTTTTAGTAAAGAGTTCACTTGCCAGGATGGAAAACGAAATTTAATGCTTCTAGAACTTCGTGAAACAATCAGCTGTACAAGATTCGCCAGCACGATCAAACAGTAACGTGCTTTTAACAGTCCGCTAAGATCTGAAGCTCTCACAAATGCTGTATTTCTCACACAAAATGAAACACTTCCACAGGCAAATATTCAGTGGAAATATACGAGAGATATCGCAAGCAATCCCTCAAGACACAGTAATAAAGAATTTACGCACAGCACTTTAAAATCAGCTTCGTAAACAAGCGCGAAAACACCTCTTCTAACACAGAGCAAAGAGAGCGTACTCACTACGACAGCTCGATTCATACTACGGGAGCTCAACTCACATTTAACTGGGGCCTCTGACAGCTTGTATTTATAGTCGACGCAGAAGCCTCAAGAGTCTTCCAGAAAATCTATTTCTCGAAGATTCCACATAAAGCGGGAATTTTGATTACGTCATAGAAGAGAAATGTTAGGTTAATATGTGACTTTAATGCAGCAAAAGCAACTTTACAAGCCCCATAGGGAAAATCGCGCCAAATGACCAACATAGCGCCAAGCTAGGCGACTTTTGGCGAAATATCGCCAAACTTGGCGCCAAAAATAAGTCCCCAAAAGTGAAGCTACCGAAGGCTTAGGGCCAATATTTCTCAAGATTTCTAGAACTGCCATAGGAAAACAATGGGGAAAGCAAAACCTCCGTATCTCCGGTTCTAGTTGACCGATTTGGATGCAACAAAAAGCATAATTTAACTATAGCATAGAACTTAATACATAGTAACTTATATAATAATAACTTAAGCATAGAACATACTAATAATAACTTAAGCATAGAACACGGATTTTGAACTATTTTAATCCCCAGAACAGCGGGTTGCCCCGAAAATTCGTAAGAATATTTCATCTTTGTATATTTGAATAACTTCACATTCAATATTTATTGTATATCGAAATCGAAGTTCATGCTCTTCTGGCAACGTGCAGAAACTTTTCTCATTCAAACGATTTTGTTTTATGGGAGCAGCACCTCTTATATCAATGCTTCATGAAGAGGGGAAAAAAATAAACTGTGTAATCTGGAAAAAGCCATTTTAAACGAATTAGAATCGCAAATTTCCCTGCAAAGTCTGA
>JAWZYV010000920.1:0-18798 GCA_038373885.1 Cheiracanthium punctorium | reverse complement strand
AAAAGGGCAGTCGTTGCCATCGCTCGACTTAACTACCAGCAAGACGCAGCTGGCTGTGCGCGAATACAGCCAGTCTGTGTCAAAAAAGGGTCTCTAGATCTGTGGCACGCGATAAACGTTTCGATCATCCGCCATCTTGCTGGTAGTTAAGTCGAGCGATGGCAACGGCTGCCTTTTTTTCAGCATTGGGCAATCTATGCAGCTGTTCTCGCATTCTTCCATTTTTCAGCAGATGTCAGTGCTGTTAAAAATAATCCTGACAATTTCTTACGGGAAATGACGTGACGTGCTAAAAAGTAAAGGATTCTCGTGGCGCTATGTCACCCGCAACTATTTTTATAGAAATCAAATCTATTCTTCGTGACTAGCAACAGTAAAAACATCAGAGTTTGGTGTTCCCAGAGCGGGAACACTGCGCGTTAGAGGGTTAAAGAGCAGCTTCCTTCAACGAAAGTTGCATATTAGTGCGTCTAAAGAGACAATAAAAGAAGCAGAGAAAGCTGTATAACTCTGAACTTTTCTTAAGTCTCAGGTAAATTTTGCTGTAATGAATTCACAGCTCTTGGTAACCTTAGAAAGCTAACACAAAACAAAGGAAGTTAAACATCAAAAGTCATTGAAAGACTATTTTTATTGTTAAAGGTACACCCTACAAAAGAAGTATTCGAGTAAGAGATACATTTCCCTACGTTGGTTTCATATATTAAAAATTATTTATCGTAGAATTTGAATTAGGCTATGTATAAATATGACCTTGCATATTTCTGTCAAGATGTGCGTTTTTCAAAAACTCAATTATTATTCGCAAATCTAAAGTAGGAAATGTATCTCTTCCTCGAATACTTTTTTTGGAGGGTGTACATATATTTTTAAAAGTGTTACGGCGGTTTTTATTCTTTCCAACATGGTAACCATACGTTGAAGTAGTCTTTGCCCCCACCTGGGAAATATTCTGTCGGCGCCCATGACTTCAACACCTCTACCGAGTTATGTTTTCACATCTGCATTTGGACTACTTTTTAGCAAAAGGAAAAGTTGCGCATGTTTCACAATGCATTTCTGAAAAGAGTGATTTGTCCCTGACCCCCCCCCCGAAAATATTTTCTCGGTACGGCCTTGATCTGTCGTTTCTAGCTACTTTAATAAGTTCTTTTAATAACAACTGCATCTTCACAAAAATAGTTTTCTCACCTTTTTTCTTTTCTTCGAATACACTTGGTTCAAAAATTTTCTCATCGCTTCAGAATTCCCCCCCCCCGATCCTCGTTCGTACATATTCTGCACCCCTGGGTTAAGTACCTTGATTTTTCAATGATCTGTCGCATTCTATTTTGGGCACTTCAAAAATATAAATTTTCTAATTAACTAAAATTTTCTAATTTTTTAACCTTAAGTAAGCCACAGATGGGCAAAATAATTGACCTTTGTTGTATTTAATTTCATGTGCAAAGAACGATATTAACAGTTCTTTCAGATGCGGTTTTTAGCATCATGTTTAGATGCTCAAATCCCCTGACTTTGTTGTTGAAGTGTTGCTTTCAAGCCTTGGGCTGGATTCTGGGCAAACGCCGCAAATTCTCGACCGCATCGTCGCATATAGGGGGGGGGGGGATGAGCGACAGTGAAAGGGAAACACGCACAGGAGCTATTCTGGGCCAGACTTCATGTAATCGTAATCGATTACATTTTCTCATGTAATCGTAGTCTAATAGTAATCTGGCAATTGAATTTTTTATGTAATCGTAATTTCAAAGTTTGTGTTTTCATGTAATCGTAATCTAGAAATTTCATTTGCCGGATAGTCGTAATGTAAGAGCCTGTAGTCGTAATCGCTTAGATTACAAGACGATTACGGGCGCCCAGATTTACTTTTTGTTCTGCTTGCTGCGATTCCTATTTTTTAACCTTCAGAGGAAAGCATAGATCTTTTAAGGGGAACTAGATAGGAAATCGCCATGCTTTGCTTCGACCACCAGGTCATGTGATTCGTAATCCCCACCCTCGAGTTGCGGACTGGGTTAATTGGCGGTAAAGAATCTTTGCGTAGTTTGAGTGACAGCTTGTTCAGCAAATAGCTTTCAAGGCTTTCAACCTTGCTGGTATGATTGATGGCGATTACGTGCGTTTGAGTTCGCAGAGCCAGCTGAGAACGAGGAAAAGAAAAAAAGAGAAAAAAAAAAAGATTATTTAGGAAAGATGAAAAGTGAAATAGCGTAGCTCGATGATAATATTTATGTAGGATAATAAATATTTCAATCATATTTTTTAATTTTCGATCGTAAATTTCACTACATATTTTTCAAATAAAATGCTGCAGAATATTTTTGTATTTATCACCCTAATGTTTATATCATAGCATTTATTTATAGTATCGTGACCAAAATTTCTATTTTGAGGCAGCTAGTTAATTTTTAAAAGTCAAATAAAAGCAGAAACTAGTGCAATACAGTATTCTATTTTAAAGTTTTTTTTATAGACGAAACAGTTTTGTTTTCATTGAAGGAACAATTACTATTCATAGTGTTCTTGGTATATTTGCTTTCAGTATTCAAGGCGTCCTCGAAATTAAAGAACATCTGCTCATTATATTTATAGTGAGATCTTCACTTTGCTCCAATAAGAAAGTTATTTCCTTTTATATGTTCCGACTGAAAATCAGCTGTATTAGTTTCGGCGCGATCAACAAAAATCGCTACTTTTGACAAGCACCAACGTTAAGTTTGCTCTGAATAATGGCCTGACGACACTGTGCTGTTTAGCTAAAAAATGTGTGGCTATACCGTAGTCGCCCTCACATAATTGTCGCACCCCCATTTTGAAGCAGAAAAAATAGCTTTAGAGTTCCAATATTATGTACTAGATTTTCCCCTCATAATAGTCGCACCTAGACTTTCACCATGAAAAACTGGCAAAAAAATGCGATTATTACATGAGTGAAGATGTTAATGCTATCGCTATGAAACATAACAATTATTATTATTACTATTATTTTTCATAAAATTAGTCTCTCTCTCTCGTATTTTAAATTGATATCAAAATTTACAAATTTTTAAACTTAAAAGGTAATTTTTCTTAGGATTGCCAGTAGGGCAGTGATAAAATCACAGAAATAGAAACGGACATTTATTTTTTCTGTACCAAAATTTGAAAAATTGATGGCATTAAAAAATATACATAATTAAAAAAAATAAATTATGAATTTCCCACAGTACCATATATGAGCCTCACCATGGCACAGTGGTTGTATCACTGAAATGGTAGACGACCGAAGTGTGAAGGTCCTGGGTTCGGGTCCCATCGCGCGGTCGTCAATCAAACGGTCTGGAGTTTAGGTAGGTTTTCTCCATACGCGTTAGAACGCCTTAGAAAGTCCTCCTACCAAGGCATCCTCCATCTTAGGCAGATACCCTTCGCGCAGGTTCGCCCTAATCACACACAATCCAAAATCTACCATGTAGATGGAAAAACGTTTCTGCTCCCTTTTCCTAGGACATTCTTATTACATTTCTTTGCTACATTTTGAGTGGTCCTATGAAAAATTGTGATGCAAGGCCTTTTATCAGATGACAGGTCTTTAAAATATTAATCATTGAAAAATTTATGTCGTAGTTTCTATAAACTGATTCATTATCGACGTAATTTATAGCCGATTACAGAATTATAAAATTAAAATGATATTTGTTCTTAAAAACTTTTGTTTTTACTAATAAATTTATGTAGAACACACTTTGTTAGCAATTTCTTGTACGGTGAGGATCATACCTGCCAACGACATTCTTCAGAGATTTAAGTTCCGCGAGTGAAATAGCTAGAAACTAAAAACTGCAAAACAGTGAAGTCGTAGATTTGAAAGAAAAGTCTTCATGTGCATGTGCTTAAAGCTGTTTTGTAATATAGCAATGCCTGAAAAATATTTATTTCAAGAACGCCGAACGATCAGAATAAATCGAAAGAATCAGATAACTTACTCCTTTCAACTCTACCGCTGCTTTTGTGAATATTCTTTCAATTACTTTTAAGTAGACAAGCCAAACAGAAAAATCCACTGTACTCTATTAAGTGCATCCCATGTATTCATAAAAAAAAGTACCATTTTAATGCAAACCATAGAACAGAAGATCTATGGTGTAAACGTGCTATGTACAAAAGAGTCGTAGTCGTTTGTCAAACAACTAACACACGAAGCGGCAAAGATGTTTAACAAGTACTTGAAAGAGATCATTTGTCATATGACAGCCTAAGTAAAGGGTAATATGTTGCTGGCACACACGAACGTGCGAAGACGAGCTTATAAAAGCCTATTGTGTATAAAAATCATTAAAGTAGTATGGTAAGAATTACCAGTACACTAGTGTATCGTTGCGCCCTGCGATGCTGAATGCCAGCATAGGATGCCCACATAAGCAGTTGCACTTCAACACAATGTGATTGCCGTACAATATGTTTTCGAGTTGTTTCGCGACCCGAAGGGAGATCTGGAAAACGGAAAACGCCCACCAGTAGGAAATCTATCCCTCCTTCCGCCCGTCCTCCCGTAGGTGTTGCGGTCGGAATCTCCATACTCATTTCTCTTCTACGTCCCTATCCTAGTTCTATGTAGGGAGGAGGGGGGGGGGGAAATGAGGGACTATCGTTAAGTTGATTTCTGTAATCCCACGATCTCGTTGCCGACCTATTGAATTAGAAAGAGTCATCACTCACTCTGCTCTCCCCAGCATTTTCCACCCCACTCTGGGGTCCGCGGGTTCTGGGACGACACCCTTTCCTATTGGCTGAAAAACAGTGGCGGCCCGTGGTCAACTGTTAGTGCAGCCGGAAGCATATGAGCCCCCCCCCCTTTTCCTCCGGACAGGATTGGAAAATCTTTTGTTACTGAATTCGAAAGCTGGCGGATTAAGCCCTCACCGAGGAAAAAAAAATAATTAATTAAAAAATGTAAGAGTTCCTATTTTACTTCCATAAAATGGACATAAATTTCAACCAGCCGCTCTTATCCTCAAAATTGCATTAATCCGTGTCTGATTCGAGGTTTCCTTAGAATTTTCTTTTGTAACGATAACTTGAGAAGAAAAGAAAAAAAAAGAAAACTTACTTATTTTTTATAAATCAAATCAATCCTCCTTTCTTTTAAACATGCGAATCCGTCAGTGATGTCCCCATAAAAAGGCGTTGTTTTAATTCAGATATCAATAATTTTAAAAGCTCTTTAAAATTTCCCATGTTTAAAGAATTTTCTCGCTCGCCATGTCCTCTAAATGCCAGTTCTTGCTTAACTATTGCTTAACTTGCTAAAAACAATACTATTTTGATGGGTAATTGTCCATTCATAAGCGTCTATTCAGGCTTACCTTCTTGATAAATTCAGCAATATAAAGTCGAGAGTTTTTCAAACATATATTCTCCTTACCCCCTCCCTCCTTCTCGTCCGAGCCAATCAGTTAGTCGAGTTCTCAAGTTCGGCCGCCGTTAAAAAAATCTTTCATCGGCTGTATCAGCTGCATAATACCTATGCCGGAGAGGCTGCTTACGTAGTCGTTGTCATGGCAACGGTGCTGCCAATTTTCTTTTCAGCGCTCTGGGCTGAACCAAAGATTTTCCCAATTGAATTGCGGGAAGATTAAAGTGCTTTTTTTCTGAATGAGCGATCCGGCCACAATACGTTTTTTTTTTTTGTGTTTGGTTTTTTTCGGAGATTTTTTTAATTTACCGTAGGAATTCCACAATTCTAATCTGAATTTAGGAAAATTAGTAGAATAAATTATTTTAAAGTACGTGCTGATAATTTCAAGTGCAGCCCGGCTGTACTTGCTGTATCCCACGAGCCGCCACTGCTGAAAAAGAACAAGTTCTTTTTGATCACGGCTGAAGGAGTTCTCCGATCAGTGAGCGGGAACACCTAGTTCAGCGTTCTTTTTCTGAGCTGGTGTTCTTTTTCGGAACGGAGAGCTAAGGCGTTCCCGGGAACGGAGTAAAAGGCGTTCTCTTGCTGAACAGGTTAAACGAACTGTTCTTGGACTGGACTGCGGAAGGAGTTTAAGGGAGCACCTGCATAAAATGCTTATCTCCAGAATGTGTATTGAAGTGTGTTTTGAACATCTTGAATTGAAATCCCCGAAGATGACCGGGGCGAAATGCAGTCTCAACTCAACCAAAAGTCGGGCCGAAGTGTGACGATAAAATAAAGAGAAGGAGCTGCCGAAGGCAGCAAGACGAGGACGATGTTTGAAGAGTGGAGGCCGACCCGCCTTCCCCCCGCCCACAGGGGCGGTCTTCCAGCGGGTTGCTCGGCCGAGACCAAGAGAAGTGATGTTGCGTAAGAATTTCGAGCTGGCGAAAGAAGTCGAGTTGACAGGCGAGGTCTTGAAGTGCTGAAGGGCAGGATGAGAGAAAGCCAGTAAATGGCAGTGTTGGAAATTTGCCAAGAAGGCAGAAAGAAAAATTGTCGTGAAAGGCAGTGTGAAATAAAAGCCTAAAAAGGCAGAGCAAAAACGAGAAATGGTGACGAAATTTCTACAGAAAAAAGGTCCATTCAATGGTAGATGAGAATGGCGAGAAGAGACGATGATCCGGGTCAAAACTGCTGAACAACTGAGGTAGGCGCCCAGCGTCGCCCTGTACAGGGTGCCACATCCGCAAAGAGAGATCCGCCGTCCGTCGATGAGCCCTGCCACGGCTGAAGCTCCCTAGGTCTGTGGCTCTTCTTTAACGGATAGCAACACCAACATCAGACGAACCATCTCACCGCTGGTCGGCTGCCACCCGCGAGCCGACCCAGAAGTCTTGAAGTTGAGGCCAGGATCCACGTAATCTTCACTCCAGTCCGATCTTGGGCCGGTGATTCAATCCAAGACGATAAATCAGCGGAAGTCAGATGGGCGACTTGAGAAAAAGTGTGAAGTCTTCAGAAAAACGATGATCCAAAATCGTAGTAGAACTACAGTGTGAAGTAGCGTCGAGAAACACAACAGTGGGACTGAGACGTAACAAGTCCCAGTCCGGAGGACGAGGCAGCATAACTCCGCCGGCAGCTACCTCCATAACCCCGGCAGCCTTCCGCACCCGTCCCCATCGCCGAAAACCTGCTCCGGAGCTCTTAGAACAGCGTGTCTGCGGTTTACACTCCGCCTGGACGAATGCCCGAACTGTTCTTCTGTGAAAGGTGTTCTTTCATTGATCTGTTCCCTGTTCTTTTGCTTTAATTAAGTTCTGAGCTAGGTCAAAGTTGTAGACTTGGAGTCAGAAGCAAGGCCGTACTTAGACGGGGGGGGGGGTCCTATGAGTTCGGACGCCGCTCCCCCGAAGTTATTACATTATATGTACATGGCGTATTTATACAGGGACGTAGCCAGAAAATTTTTTCTGTGTGGGGATGTGGTGAGGAGCATGGGCGCCGGCAGCATAGGGAAAGGGGGGCAATGCCCCTCCCCCCTGGATTTTTGTATGCAGTGTTATCCTTTGCTTTCTTGCTCTTTCCAATATGGTAACTATAGGTTGAAGTAGTCTTTGCCCCCTCCCCTTGAGTAGAAGAGGGTAGCCCCCCTTGAGCCTTGGGCTGGATTCTGGGCAAACGCCGCAAATTCTCGACCGCATCGTCGCATATCGGGGGGGGGGTGAGCGACAGTGGAGGGGAAACACGCACAGGAGCTATTCTGGGCCAGACTTCATGTAATCGTAATCGATTACATTTTCTCATATAATCGTAGTCTAATAGTAATCCGGCAGTTGAATTTTTTATGTAATCGTAATTTCAAAGTTTGTGTTTTCATGTAATCGTAATCTAGAAATTTCATTTGCCGGATAGTCGTAATGTAAGAGCCTGTAGTCGTAATCGCTTAGATTACAAGACGATTACGGGCGTCCAGATTTACTTTTTGTTCTGCTTGCTGCGATTCCTATTTTTTAACCTTCAGAGGAAAGAGGGGGGGGGCATTGTTCTGAGTTCGTAGTTCGTACGTTCGGTTGGGATGAGATAAGACAAGCATAAGAGCTCGCTTCTCCCACCCCCTCAGAAAAATACTTAAAGGGATAGCACACTAAAGGAAATCAGAACAACTTTCTTTGCCGAACTAGTTTTCGACCGATTTTCTCTGTCGTTGCCTTGACTACGCCGATCTCCAACTTTTTGCATTCCGAACGGGAAAATCCGAGTCGGCCGAAATTTTGGCCAATCAGAGTATTTTTTTCTGCTGCGTCAACGGGCCCGTTTACATGGACGAAAATGCGGCGTCAATGCTGGAGCTGGAACTTTCAGTAGCCTGTGTTTGTACACTTTCTACTTTTGGTGCAGGCCTTGACAGCCAATGAAATCACTCTATTCCTCGAGCGCAGAACTCGGCGTTGCAAGGTTGCAGCGGGGCCGTCGCTATTAGCAACGGGCCTGCTCGTGAATTGACACCACGGAAATTGAGTTTATCATTGAGGCCTGTTTTCCAGATTAGCACTGTTCTATTTTATTATTATAAGTATTATAAATATTATATTATTTTATTATTTTAAAACAGTTTTTTTATAGCTTTGTCCAGAGGCGTAGCCAAGGGGGGGGTTAGGGGGGTCATAACCCCCCCCATGAGGAATTTTTTGCCATACAAAATGTATATTCTTCACTACATTATCACACACACGTATACATATATTTGAGTTGCAGTAGTCATAACCCCCCCCCCTCATGAAAAATTTCTGGCTACGCCCCTGGCTTTGTCGTACTAAAGAACTTTAGATGTAGATAATCATTTTGTGAAGATTGAGACTTTTGTTCCTGCTTCTTGTTCCTTTACTGCTTCTTAGTCCTCCTACCCTGTTCTTTTGCTTTAATTAAGTTCTGAGCCAGGGTCAAAGTTGTAGACTTGGAGTCGGAAGCAAGGCCGTACTTAGATGGGGGGAGGGGGGTCCTTTGAGTTCGGTCGCCGCTCCCCCGAAGTTATTACATTATATGTACATGGCGTATTTATACAGGGACGTAGCCAGAAATTTTTTTCTGTGTGGGGATGTGGCGAGGGGCATGGGCGCCGGCAGCATAGGGCAAGGGGGGGCAATGCCCCCTCCCCCTGGATTTTTGTATGCAGTGTTATCCTTTGCTTTTTTGCTCTTTCCAACATGGTAACTATAGGTTGAAGTAGTCTTTACTCCCCCCCCCTTGAGTAGTCTTTGCCCCCCCTCTAGGAAATAATCTGCCAGCGCCCACGCACACACACCTCTGAATCCTCCCGGTTTCCCATTTTTATTATTTGCCAACGATCATCATTTTTTATTTACCCTGCACCATTTTGGATTCATTTTGCGACCCATCGCAAAAATGCATTTATTTAAAATGGGCCCTTCAGATAAATACGATTAAATACAATAACCCCATCATAAAAATAAGAATGACTGATTGCAAACGGCCCTTCTACAAAATTACCTTCTACATCCGACCTTTCTCACAGATATTACTCATTAAAATGTCTTACAAATGTTCTTTTTTTTTTTTTTTTTCAGATCGAAATATTATTATTATTGCTTTTTTCATCTTATGTTTTCATTTGCACGAGCTGATTACCCTGAAAGTGCCCCTACTGCAGATTAGGGCGGAGCGTAAAAAAAAAAAAAAAAATTGATTTTGTTTTTGCCCTAGTGCTAAAAAGTTGTGTACTGGTGGGTAGGTCACGTGTGCAAAATTTTAAGGAAAACAAAAAATATCTTCCGGTTCCAAAATGACCAATGTTTTTTAACAGATTTTTATTATAAATGCTTTTTTTCTATTGTTTTGTACACAGCTCGCCATTTTGTTTATAAATAAAACTCAGAATTATAAATAAAATGTCAGAACTAGTACGGAAAAAACACTCAAAATACTGGTGTTAAACAATAAAGTAAATAAAAACTTTGTAAAAAACACACATAAGATGTTATATGTAAGAGGATACGCACGTTTCAACTCGGCAAAAACAAAATCAATTTTTTTTTTTTTTTTTACCCTCCGCTAAAGAGGGTAATAGTTTTCGGCAGACGAAAAAAGTCGTGGATGATAATTGATAGTAAATAAAATCTTACAGATCTCACGGAAATTTGAAACACACCAAGATCCGACACATGATTGGAATAATGGATACTTGAAAAATTTCAAAGTAACGTCAGATGAAACAAAAGGGGAAACTGTAAGATTTTGTCAGAGCGTCTGCGACTGGCTGTCAAGTTCCCGAGGTTCCGATTTCATTTTTCAGAACTTGGATTTGTTTCCAGAGTCGCGTTCAAACTTTTGTCCCTCCTCGGAGCAAGTGGTGGTGTTCTGTCGTGGCATTTCTAAAATTTTCATTTTTGCGGGATCAGTGTGAAATAGCTCGTAGGCTTGGTATTTCACGCTCTACTGTTCAGTATTACATCGTTAAATATCAGAAGAATATACCCGGGACTGTTGTTCAAGGCCGCGCTGGCCGTCCTCGCCAGTTGTCTAATCCGGAAGAAAGTCATCGTGAAACTAACCGTCTATTTATGCAAAGAAAAAGGGAAGATCCAGATTTTCGTGCTCAAGAAGCGGAATCCAAATCCAGAAGACAAGACAGAAAACGATTATACGACGATTATATACGACTCTGTCTAGATATACCATCGAAAAGACCAAGAACAGATACTGATCTAAATGTAAGGTGTGAAGAACTAGAATTTCGTAAATTAGCTGAGAAATTTTTCGAAGCTGTTGCTGATGGTCCAATCCACCAATGCTATTGTTGTGGTCGACTGTGGTTCAAAAAGTCAATAAGAACCCATTCCAAAACAACTTTACTGTCCAAAGGAGCGACAACGGACTTTATAAAACTAGTCTTTTACAAAGATATCGATGATATTGGCAAATTTTGCAAAACATGTTACGATTGTTTGATTAAATTGACAATACCAGAATTAGCTATAAGCAATGGCTTCGAATTCCCCGAAATACCGGATTGTTTAAAATACTTGACACCACTGGAAGAACGGTTGGTTTCTCCCCGTTTGATTTACATGCAAATACATCCTGTACATGGCTGCCAATACAAATTAAAAGGTTCTGTCAAAGAACCTCTTTAGCGGAGGGGAAACTAATTTCAGCTGAAGGCTGAATATTATAATTAAATTTAGAGGTAGTCAAAATCGGTTTTTTATTTATTTATTTTTACCCTCTGCTAAAGAGGGTAATAGTTTTCGGCAGACGAAAAAAGTCGTGGATGATAATTGATAGTAAATAAAATCTTACAGATCTCACGGAAATTTGAAACACACCAAGATCCGACACATGATTGGAATAATGGATACTTGAAAAATTTCAAAGTAACGTCAGATGAAACAAAAGGGGAAACTGTAAGATTTTGTCAGAGCGTCTGCGGCTGGCTGTCAAGTTCCCGAGGTTCCGATTTCATTTTTCAGAACTTGGATTTGTTTCCAGAGTCGCGTTCAAACTTTTGTCCCTCCTCGGAGCAAGTGGTGGTGTTCTGTCGTGGCATTTCTAAAATTTTCATTTTTGCGGGATCAGTGTGAAATAGCTCGTAGGCTTGGTATTTCACGCTCTACTTTCAGTATTACATCGTTAAATATCAGAAGAATATACCCGGGACTGTTGTTCAAGGCCGCGCTGGCCGTCCTCGCCAGTTGTCTAATCCGGAAGAAAGTCATCGTGAAACTAACCGTCTATTTATGCAAAGAAAAAGGGAAGATCCAGATTTTCGTGCTCAAGAAGCGGAATCCAAATCCAGAAGACAAGACAGAAAACGTTTACGACTCTGTCTAGATATACCATCGAAAAGACCAAGAACAGATACTGATCTAAATGTAAGGTGTGAAGAACTAGAATTTCGTAAATTAGCTGAGAAATTTTTCGAAGCTGTTGCTGATGGTCCAATCCACCAATGCTATTGTTGTGATCGACTGTGGTTCAAAAAGTCAATAAGAACCCATTCCAAAACAACTTTACTGTCCAAAGGAGCGACAACGGACTTTATAAAACTAGTCTTTTACAAAGATATCGATGATATTGGCAAATTTTGCAAAACATGTTACGATTGTTTGATTAAATTGACAATACCAGAATTAGCTATAAGCAATGGCTTCGAATTCCCCGAAATACCGGATTGTTTAAAATACTTGACACCACTGGAAGAACGGTTGGTTTCTCCCCGTTTGATTTACATGCAAATACATCCTGTACATGGCTGCCAATACAAATTAAAAGGTTCTGTCAAAGAACCTCTTTAGCGGAGGGGAAACTAATTTCAGCTGAAGGCTGAATATTATAATTAAATTTAGAGGTAGTCAAAATCGGTTTTTTATTTATTTATTTTTTTTTTTTTTACGCTCCGCCCTACTGCAGATGTTTTGTTTTTTGCTGACTCAAGTGAGAACTCGATCGACAGAACTATGTGCGTATTTCGCTTAGGAATTGAGGGAAGAGGGAAGAAAAAATAGTTGAAAAATACAAAATTGTTTTAAGTCATCTAAGAATTTAATTTCCTCAAATATCGGTAGTTACGTTTGATAAATACGTAGTTACGAATTATTAACAATTATTATTCGAGAGTTCGTCGCCAGTTGTTTAGTTATTCCTCTTCTCCGTTTTAATTGTTTTGCACACTTGCAAGCTTTTTCACTTTTTTTTCCCCTGAACGATTTACTCTATTTAACCGGCTTTCTTATTACGCATTATTCATAATTATTACAGATATTTACTAACCATAAATAACTACGAATGATATAAAAAGTGTCTTAGCAAAACTACGTTTTGCGATTCTGAAATTAAGTGGGACTTCCAGAAATTGATCTGAAAATTGAGCGATTTGAGACATTTTGCGAATACAGCGCTTGAAATGTATTATGTTTTGCCAAAATTAAGCATAGGTGTAGCTGGGGTTATTTGCGTCCGGTGCAGTCCTTTCGTTTTCTGCCACATTTCTACTAAAGGCCAGGGCAGACTTCAGTGCTTTCCGTACGCTAGAATGGGTACTCAATATATTTTTCCGTATCTTCAAGACTGATTGCGGAGAAAAGTGTCCTCATTGTATGTTAGGCGTGGTTTTATGGTTTCACGGGTTATCCTTTGTTGACGAATGCCGACTGGTCATTAAAAGCCTATAAATTTTTCGACCCTGCACTGTTTCCTCCTTTTTACAAAGCGTGCACGTGCAAATTGACCTTTAAAAAACTCCCTTCGTATCGTGCAGCGTACGGCAATCGCACGCGAGCCTGCGCTCGCCTTAAGTGTCAGTATTCTCCGCTCGCTAATCTTTGTTTTTATCTTTCCGCCTTCGCGGACCGCCAACACCCCCCCCCCCATCCCCTCTTATTACGCCACTCTTTTGCTTATAAAAAAGTGAAGTAATTTCAGAATTAGGTAATTCAGACTATTGAGAAGATTTGGTATTCTAAATTTACAAATCATATACATCTGAAATTTTGAAAAATTTCAACATTTTACTAAATGAAGAAAAAAAAATTAAAGCAAAGATAAAGTAATTCTGGAAAAGTAAGTCTTCATAAAACAAATAATTGTGAAGTCTAACAGTTAGGTTATTCTTAGAATAAACTATTATCAATTTAAGCTTATTTTGCTCTCAAAAACTAAAAAAAAAAAACCAATTTTTAAAATACTTTCTGTAACAGAATGTTATTTATTTTAATCAGCCAGTTACAAAACCTGCTGCTTAAAATAAAATTTGTAATTCATACGATTTTAATATACTCTTTTTTTTTTTTTAACATTACGAAATTGAAGTTTAAGAAAGAAGATTTATTGCTTTTCAGGGAACAGTTTACACCAAAGGTCAAAGAATCAATTTTCTTTCTGCTTGCTAAATTATAAAAATTTTGACACCTTATTTTTAATCATTTACCAATAATATCACGAGATACTGCAACTTTTTTTCATACACTCAGCGCAATTTCATTGGCAAACAAAGTCTTTAGATGGCTTTTTCTCCATGTTCATATTTTCTTTAATTACATGTTTTAAACATGCTAAGGCTTTTTTTTTTTTTTTTTTTTGTATTTGAGATAAAGATTTAATTTTTTTTTTGTACATGTTCTTTATTACTGTTCTTATCTGATAAATCTGTGCATGGAATTAGCCTTCAGTTTTTTTTTCTTTGGTATTTTACAGAAATCATATGAAGATATGTTACATTTTATTGTTTTACACTGTATCGTATATTAGTAGAAAAACTATATTAGATGCAATATTAGATGTATCTGAAAATCCATGTGCAGCCTTGTGTAATATATATTTGTAAATCTTTTATTATTATTTTTTTTAATTGGACAAAATTTTTTATTTTTTTAAGTAGTAGATTTTTTTAAATCAGTTTTTTAAACTTTTAAAATAATTTTACTTAAATATGCAGTTTAAAGAGATTTATTTTTTCAAAATGTACTATTAGTTGAACATTGAAAGGCATCCAGTTCATCATTTGTACTATAGTTTTAAAAAATGCTGAAATGGTAAACTATTCCCTTAAAGGGACTTAGCATGCCACAAAAAAATTTAAATTATTTAAAATATTTTTAACATTATTTCTTACATATCTTATTTATAATAATAATTTTCATTGATATATTTTAAGAATAAAAGGATAGTGCTTTTTTAAAAACTTATATTCACATTTCATGAATGAGCAAGCATAAAATTAGAAGAGTGTGTGTAAGAGGAAGAACAAATACATTTCAGTAACTTGATTTTAAATGGTGCTGTACATCCAACAGTTGGATGCAATACAAAATTTGTATATGACTCTGAAAAAGGGGAAAAAAAAAGGAACTATCTATGCACTGTAAGTCAAAACACACATTACAACCCTACAAGTTTTGTGGATAAGCCCTAGTCATTTTCAGATTATTTCGAACCAGTTTTCTGTAATATGCTATCTAACTATATCATGGAACTCAAGTATCCTTTTTGAAAACAGGCTGTCCTTTTTTAATCTTTTCCCAGCGGCCTTTTTTTTTTTCTCTAGAGTCAACACTATTTAACAGCAGTGGTTAAAAATTGTTGGTTTTACGTATGAATTATCCTCTAAAATTACATGCAAAATTTTGCAGACTGATTATGAAACTCTGAAAGTTTGTCGCAGACAGCTACAAAACTTTCTGCCACTGGGCATATACAGGTTGATTCGCTGCCAGACTGACAAATTTTCAGGGGGTGTAGGGGCTACAGAGACGGTTCAGAATCACATAGCAATACGGGGTTGGAAACATTGTCTTCATGTACCTGTACACTTTAGAAAAAGTGTTCAAGTGATAGTAAACTTTTCGGCCATGGTTTTTCAAAAACTAATCCCCTTTTCATCGATTGCACTTGATAAGAATAGTTATTTCAGAATTGCTTCTTTCATTACATTTATGAAATTGCCAGAGGAAAGCCCATTGTTGAATGAAACTTGATTAAGAAATTAGACGCACACTTCAACACTTCTTCCAAAGTAATTATTAACAGGTACATGAAGACGACGTTTTCGACCCCACATTGCTCTGCGATTCTGAACCATCTCTGTACCCCTACACCCCCTACAAGTTTGTCAGCCTGGTAGTAAATCACCCTGTATATATATACATATATATATAATTATAATATTAATTACTCTTAATAGTCACTAATTAATTAAATGGTCAAAAGTAAATTAAATTTAACTATCCTAATCAGCAAGATAAACTGCCACACGACAGTGAGATCACAAGACAGTCCTTTTCCCTTCTCTACAACAGGAGACTGGGTTGTAGGGGGAAAAAAAAAAATTCATGACATCCTATAGAAATTCGGGACATTTTCATGACATTCATGACACATTGTTCAAATTCTTGACATTTTCATGATCGGTAGACACCCTGAAATTTGTAAAGAAGTAAAATAAAAAGACATAAAATAGTGATTGATTTTTAATCCTGTAGCACTGGAGTTTAAAATAAACAAAAAGTATTTTCACAAGAGATATTGGGAAAATACTGAAGAGCAAATACATGTAAAAAAGATTATTAAGAACTTTGGGAGGGATTAGGTACCAGGGCTTGGAGTATAAGTTTTGGCAACTGTTGTGAAATTAACCCAAATAGCCCCTTTGATTAACAGTCTTTGAGGCAAGTTTAGGTGCGAGTACATAAAATTTTATAACTTGAGTATTCCTTGCTATCACAGATGTATTTTAAGGTTACAAGGTTACTTGTGAAATTGTAGAATGTTTATAAGAAAGTGAAGTATATATATATATATATATATTTTCTTCTCGTTGCATTATTAATTCAAGTTTTTAAAAGCTAAGCAAAATTCCTGCAACGGCAATTCAGTGTCATTACAAAAATTTAAGATTTTGTGGTGAGCTAAGTAATTTTTGCTGCCAACATCAAAATCTTATTCCGAGCCCTGTTAAGTATAATTCAGGAGTTAGAAGGGTACTGAATTTTGTTGGAGCATACAGATTCTGTTATAAATCAACCTTTTTTATTTGAGTGTGTTGAGTATTTATTGATAATACCACTCTTCCATAAAAAAATGTCCTTTTCAGCTTTATCCATGAATCCCAGAATAAAGTCATCAACATCGATGTCTGAACATTCGTCTAGTACATTGTCTGTGAATTTGTATATTAAAATTGGACTGCAACCTTTTGCTTTCATCTCTTTTACCCAAGAGTCAACTGGTAGTGCACCATCAATGCTTCTAAAATAATCCATATTTACACTATATGATAGAGCAACCTTCCTCAACTTCTGAAGCTTAGTTGATGCAAGTTGCTCTGTATTAACTTGTGTAGAGTCAATTTCTAGTGTAAAGTCATTATCTACTGTAGAGTCATTTTCTTCATTAATCGGTGCTAAGATTTCAGCAAATTTTTCTTTCATGAATTATGTCTTTCTTAAGTTAGTGATATCACAATCATGACCAATATGGGTTGAAATATATGTTACATGAATTCTTCCGTCTTCTTGTATATGGGCCTTGATGGATGCAGGACAAAAGTAAATTGTCTTATTTGATCGATAGTGTCTCTTGCCTGTACTTTTGCTTTCGGGTTTTTCAGTTCTATGACAAATGAACTTCTTATTCAAAGAATTTTTAGTTTTTTTGTTTTCTCTACAAATATATATGGATAATGTCTGCTTTTCAACTTTTAATTTCCATGAATTAAAATCATCAACTGATTTAAATTCTTCTTTCTGCGTTATTATTTTTATATTAGGGTGTGCATCTGGAAAATGATCCATTATGTCTTTCTTTGAATGAAAACTGACATTACATTCTGAACAAATTAGCTTTCTCTTGAAGTCTGGGGTAAACTTGTGTTGTCTTTTTTCATGGTTCCAGCGATTACCCTTACTGCGGAATTTTTTTTTTTTTGCATATCCTGCATTCATATTTGCCTTCAACTCTGGATGATTTCTCAGCTCTGGATGATTTCGGCTCATGCTCATTTTTCTTGTGTAGAATGACATTATGTTTAGCGTAAAAACTCTTACCACATATATCACAGCATTTGAAGCCCCTACTTTCTTCGCTTGATATACTAGAAGTTACCTACATCAAAGAGGAAAACAAATGTTAAGTAACTGGCAATTATTATATGCAAAGTTATAGCCAAAATTCTACCAAGGAAAAATATTGAATGTTTTTCAGTAGCAGGATTAGACAATTGCCTTGCCTTGCAATATGAGACAATTACTATTTTGTTTAAAAAATGCATAACTTATAATTTTAGGTTTGAATGACTGTTAGATTAATTTCTTACAATGAAAATTGGGAGGTAAGTATTAAAACAGTACATACTACAAACAACTTAAAATGTAAGCCAGGTACGGGCAACCTTTGGAAAGTTGTAGGCCAAACTTTACGATATTAGCGAAGTCGGGGGCCATATAAATGGGATTTGTTGTATGGGATTCTGAATGGTTTATATGCGTTTTCTAAGGGAATTTAAAGTGTTTTGCTTGCCAGATGAAACAGACATATCTCATTCTTTTCAATGAGAAAGCATTATTTTTAGTCATTATACTGATGATTAAATATTTTATTTGTATCTATAAAAATATTTATTAAATCGATAAATTATTAAGTTATCCCTGCCTACACTACACTGTTCATTTCAAAACAAATATTGCAAATAGAATTAGCTGAAGGTATTATAATTTTTAAAAAGGTTATTGTTCTTTATCTCGAAATTGGAAAAATAATTATATAAAATTAAACTGGTATAAATATAATATAATTCACTAATTTATATAGGTAATACAGTAAAAGTCCGATTATCCGGCATTCAAGTAACCGGAAAATTACAGTTTCTCTTTTTTTTTTCCCTCTCCCCTTTCTTGACACATAGAACTAGGATAGGGACGTAGAAGAGAAATGAGTATGGATATTCCGACCGCAACACCTACGGGAGGACGGGCGGAAGGAGGGATAGATTTCCTACTGGTGGGCGTTTTCCGTTTTCCAGATCTCTCTTCGGGTCGCGAAACAACTCGAAAACATATTGTACGGCAATCACATTGTGTTGAAGTGCAACTGCTTATGTGGGCATCCTATGCTGGCATTCAGCATCGCAGGGCGCAACGATACACTAGTGTACTGGTAATTCTTACCATACTACTTTAATGATTTTTATACACAATAGGCTTTTATAAGCTCGTCTTCGCACGTTCGTGTGTGCCAGCAACATATTACCCTTTACTTAGGCTGTCATATGACAAATGATCTCTTTCAAGTACTTGTTAAACATCTTTGCCGCTTCGTGTGTTAGTTGTTTGACAAACGACTACGACTCTTTTGTACATAGCACGTTTACACCATAGATCTTCTGTTCTATGGTTTGCATT
>JAWZYV010000919.1:0-16503 GCA_038373885.1 Cheiracanthium punctorium | reverse complement strand
TCACGAAGAATAGATTGGATTTCTATAACGGTAGTTGCGGGTGACATAGCTCCACGAGAATCCTTTACTTTTTACCACGTCATTTCCCCGTAAAAATATTGTCACGATTATTTTTAACAGCACTGACATCTGCTGGAAAATGGAAGAATGCGAGAACAGCCGGATAGATTGCCCAATGCTGAAAAAAGGGCAGCCGTTGCCATCGCTCGACTTAACTACCATCAAGATGGCGGACAATTGAAACGTTCATCGCGTGCCACAGATCTAGAGACCCTTTTTTTGACGCAGCTGGCTGTGCGGGGCATCTAATTTTGACCTTGGAACGCATCCATCGTTCCAAGGCCAAAATTAGATTTAGAGTAAAAAAAATTAAATTTGAAGTGGAAAAATGCACTATCTAAATTTGTATTGTTTCCAGGTCGTTACACGCATATTTAGGAAAATATTTCGCATACAAAAACATTCCAGACACAAAAGTTTAACATTCGTACGACCAATATTCACGAAGATATGAAACATGGAGGTTCGTGACTTAAACCACTTTACGCATGGGGTCATTTACATATTTTCAAAGGCCGTAATATGCAAAATGAAGTACAGAAAAAAAGGTAATTTCTTTTCCAAAATTATTGGGGAATCAAATTAGTGAACCGAGTAGATTTGCAGAATTGCATATTATCAGCGGTCAGATGCACCATGCTCTTTAATCCTCTTTAATAATAGCGTAGTATGCTAATGAGATGTATGTGTGCGTGTTCGCTATAGGTAGCCAGAGAGCTTGTCGGATCCTGGTCAAACTTGTCACAAAGGCTAAATAGGTAAAAAAAAAAAAAAAAAAAGCCAGTGCCGTAAAAAAAATTTTGAAATTCGAATTATTTAGAAGATATTAATTAAAAACAGAAGAAATGAGCATCTAGCTTACCATATTTGGCGACCTTGCTCCAGCAAAAAACGATTTATGCTTTCGCAACAAAGCAGGAAAGCTCTTGAAAGTATGTTGGATTCGAAAAAACATGAAGTTGGAACTACGCCAAGGTAAGATTCACGAGAAATAAATACGTGCGTTAACATAAAGTTAACTATTTCCAATTAGCAAGATCGTTTGGATACCAGGAGTTCAATATTAAAGATGACGCTTTTTTTTTTTTTTTTTTAACCAGTCATATCCTTGGCAAAGTTCTGTGAATATATGGCAACCCTTGTGAAAGCCGCCATTTATCCCTTGTGCTATGATTGAACTAGATTTGATTGCCACTCAAAGAACATTCCAGCGTTTTCGTTAATAAAAAAAAAAAAAAAAAAAAAACATTTTAATTTCAAATGATTTATTTTGCCCTTGGGAGTGCTTAACTAAGGTATGATTGCGTCTGGAAGAAGATTTTACCGTATTGATTTAGATTTTACTATATTCGTATATGTAAAACTTTGTCCTAAAATCTAAAAAAAAAATAATAAATAAAAAGAAATATACCAAAAATAGCGAAATGCAATCGGAAAGTAATTTTATTTTGCAGCATGCATATGTTACGTAATGTTACGGTTGTAGCATGGTTAAATACAAAATTAAATGAGTAAATGAGAAATTTTTAATGCATCATGTTTCAAAAGTGATTTTGCAACATTCAAAATGAAGAACATTTTCAGTTGAGTGAGTTAAAGCATGGCTCACTTGGATAAATACAGGCTGTCCGAAAACCAGTTTCTCCTATGGGATTTTCTGTACGAGTAAATTTTCGCTTCTTCGCCGATTTGTCGCTTTTACCCAACGAATCACTGTTGCCATCTCTGCCGGAGAAAATATGCCTAAAATCAAAGCTAAAAGTATCCAGGAATGGATAACAATGGCCGCATTCGTAAACGATAAACTTGTTGCACGAGTGCAACTCGTTTGGCGTTTACGAATGCGGCCATTGTTATCCATTCCTCGATACTTTTAGCTTTGATTTTAGGCCTATTTTTTCCGGCAGAGATGGCAACAGTGATTCGTTGGGTAAAAGCGACAAACCGGCGAAGAAGCGAAAATTTACTCGTACGGGAAAACGAAGCTTTTTGGACAGCCTGTATATATCCCAGTGAGCCATGGTTAAAGTAATTAAATTCATAAACCTAAGCAACGGACTAAAATGCCACTTATTAATTCTAAACTCAAGGCCTCCCGCAGACGATAATCCTGATAACACGGAAGAACCAATGCTAGAATAATAAGCTCGACTTTTAGTAGTATTAAGAGGCATAGTGACGTCAGCTCAATGTATTCACAGTCGAATCGATTGCCGATGTAAAAAGATTTTCTTTTTTAAATAAAAGAAATTTTACTGTAATTATTTTAATTACTATATAGTTGCGCTGATCCCTGACTTCAAGATAAATATTTTTCCGCCATTACTGCAAAACATTGCAATGTCAAGGACAAAAAGCCTAATAATTTCTACACCGTTTGTACGATCCGCTTGAAAATTTTCATAATTATGTATAAAAATATAGAAAACAATCTGTGCCACTTTAAAAATCTGAAAATCCACCCTTTTTTAAGCGATTTTTCGCTATTTTCGGCAACATTTCATTTCCGAGAGTCAAAAAAGTTAATCATTTGCGTAACAAAATTAGCTATTGCAAATGACAATGACTTCATTTTGACGTCATATTTAACAGCTTTTTCCAGATTTAAAAGTTTATTTATTTATTTCATCTTATAAATAAAAATGAAATTCTGTTTGTGGATTTGATTATTATACAAATCCACAAAAATGGACCTATCAGCCTGAAATTTTGCACAGATATGTAAAATAATATAGAATAAATTATAGTCCACTTTAAAACTTTGAAAGTCTACCCGTTCCCCATTTAAGAGATTTTTTATGTTCTCCACGCAGAAAGCTTTTCGTAATTGTAAACCCTGTAGTGAAAAAAGTATGAAATAAGCATCATTATTGCCATGTGTGGCGATTTTGGCGAATAAAATGTTTTAAATTCTTAAAGTAAAAATAAAAGTATAATAATGATTTTTTTTTTAAAGTTTATATTTTAAGGTTATTTTTTTAAATTTTAATATCGTGTGCATGGGAAATCAGAGCAGGAATGTAATGTTTTATACGCAAAACAATAAGAAATGAAGATTTCCGAGGCTAATATGTAAAATTTTTTAGTTTGGCGAAAAATAAAATGGCTAATATGCCGATTTTGAGAAAGTGAGTTCTAGCGGTTTGCACAGTTTTCGGCTTGGCGCAATTTACTGAGAGCTTAAGCAAATAGATTTTTGAAAACAAGTGCATAGATTTTATTAGAATACAGCGTTAAATTCTGATAATCCGTGCAGAAATAATGCAGTTATTAAGGGATTTCGAGAAATCTATCTTCAGAATTCTCGCCAATATAGTTTATTGATTTAAGTTAGGGGAATTCCGCCAAATTTTAGAAAATTGAAATCTTCGCCTTTAGTACATCGGAGTAACGATGAATAAAACACTTTATACGTTGATAATTTAAAAAATGCGGCTATTAAGGAATTCCACTTTTGAAATAAATGCCTGCTTTACTTATTGGCGGTCAAACCATTTCCCATTTTGATTGCTGCTAAGTCAATGCTTTGAATGATTCCCTGAAAAAAAATTGCAAAATGGCGTATGTTGGCCCTTTGGCGATACTTAGATTTGAAACTGGATTTTATTTGAGACTGGTATATAATAATAACACTGGTTATAGATAAAAATGAATGTTGGTATGTGTGTATGAGGTTGAAAAACTCCAGCACCGTTTGACCGATCACCATGAAATTTGGTTGACCCAAGTCTTTTATCATGGAGAAGGTTTTTATGCTATCCGTTTTCCTCTAACTTGCCACTAGATGGCGCAGCAGAACGTCGAATTCTATTCCGTTTAGCCGTTTGCTATGCGAATATCGTCCAACTGATATCGATGAAATTTGGTACACGCGGATATTAGAAAACGGGGAATATTTTTCACTATCCATTTTGCTGTAACTTGCCGCTGAATGGCACTGCAACGCATCAACCTCTATACCGTTCGACCGGTCGGCATAAAATTTTTTATACTTACACATTTGAGCACGAAGAATATATTCTGTGTTCCTTTTGATGTTACTCACCATTAGATGGCACTGCAATGCATTATTGTTTTAACTCGCCACTAGATGCCCCTGCAGCAGGCCAAATTCTTGACCATTCAAACGGTCGCTATGAAAATCAGTATACATAGCTATTTGAACAATGAGAATATTTTGGCGTTATCCATTTTGCTACAACTCGCCACTTGACGGCGCTGTAGCAAATCATTACTTTAATTAATCACTAGATGGTTAACTGACCACTAGATGGTAACTGATCGCTATGAAAATAGGTATACATAGATATTTGAACACGGGGAAGAGTTTGGCGCTATCCATTTTCCTATAACTTGCCACTCGATGTTGCGTCCACACATGAACTTCAGGACTGTCCAGCCGATCATCATGAAAATTCGTATACATTGATATCTGAATGCGAAGAATATTTCCGCTGTATCCGTTTTACTAAAACTCGCCACTAGATTGCGCTACTCCGCATCGCTTTCTGCACCTTACAAGCCATTGCCTTGAAATTCGGTATTGATGATTAATGAATACAATATAACGCGATATCCATTTTGATATATCTCTTTATTACAATAAATAGTAATCCCAACAAATCGTAATATCGAAAAGTCCATTCATTCCCGTGCGAAGAACGGGTGCTTCAGCTAGTGCCTATGATACTGAGAAAAGTTTAAAAGGAATTTCAGTCACATGTCCATCTATGTATTGTAATCCAAATAAGACACTTGGAGCACATGTGACGAGGAAGTAAGAACCAGGATACTTATCTGTTACAATTTATTTCCATTATGTTTTGTTTGAGTTTATCTGCAAGAAAGCACTACTTACTGTGTTATTTTAAATTATTATAAATGTACGAGCTTTTGCACTGTGTTTTTACGTATTATACAAAATACACATACTTTTACTTCCTTGTACGAAGTAAAAGAAGGTAATGGGATCGCGAAAAATTTCGGTAACCAGACTTTTGACTACCTCTAAATTTACTTTTAAGAGTTTTTCGAGACATCTCATCATGCACATTTATGTGTGTTCATGGTGCTGTACAAAATTTGAGCATTTTATCCTAAAACTTCTGGAAAATATATGAAAATATATGCCGTCTTGAAAAAGACTCTTCTTTTTGAAAGCGTTTTATAATCGATGCTTTTTGGCTTTATTTATCTTTTTTCTAGAAGTACAATAATGAGTGGTGGATTGGCCGCCTCGTTAAAGAAGGCTGTGACGTCGGATTCATACCTAGTCCCGCTAAGTTAGAAAACTTACGAATGCAGCAACCGCAAGCTAGTAATAGAAAGCTTTATACCAAGTGAGTATAGGAATCTCTCTTTTGTCATGTCATGTACATTGCTAGTCTAAATTACTGCATCTTGTATTATTTGTCGTCGTTAGGATCAGTGCCGGCTCTAGGCACTGACAACTCGGGCAGCTGCTCGGAAAGAGAATTTTTCTAAGGAAGAAGTACAATGCTAAATATGAATCACGAAAATAATTCTCGATATAATCGGGCTTTACTCGTTATAAAAGAAAGTGTATACTATTAGCATTGTACCAGACAAGTATTTCCGATTTCCTCGTTAAATCGGGGTTCTTCTTAAATAAGGGCTCGTTATAAACGGCACCGAGAATTAGCTTGCCCGGTGCCCCAGTTACCTTAGAGCTGGTCATGGATACGATGGATGTGTCTTGCTATCTCTGTACAGGAATACACCACTTACAAGGGAAGGGAACCACCTCGGAAATTCACTTCGGGACGAAACTCTAGTACATTAATTAAGGGTGTTCACCCCTTAATGTAATAGAATCCAATCGGGGGGGGGGGTCGATTCCGAGAAAAAAGCGTTGAAAATTCAAACTCAGCTTATATACTAATAAGTATTTCCATTGGACTGAAGCTTTAATGGGTAACGCGCTCGTGCACAACCTGGACGTCATTAGGTTCGGGGATGGCGCTCTGTTATATTATGTTATTTTATTTCGCCAATTCGTTTAACTTTTAGAGTTAAATAAATCCATTATTTACAAACGTCAATCATTTTATTTTGTTTATAAAAAAAAGGCCTGTACATCGAATAATATTTCAATTAAACTTAAAAAATAACTGACAGTTATGATAATAATGTTTATAAATAGTCACTACAAATACTTTTACCATTAATATCTAATTAGCAATTTTAAATCAGTCGATATGTATGGCCATTAAATTTGCTTTTGCATTCTACTAAACGGGTTCTGACCAACCAAAATTCACTGAATGTTAGAAAGCAGTTGTTCTATTGAAAACAAAGAATGCTCCCAAGGAGTGAGGGACTGAGGATAACAGATTATGATTGCTATTCTAAAGTATACAATTTTTCGGCAGTTTTACCACTGCTTGCTGTTGCAATTTTACCAAGAATGGCTATTTTAACTTAAGCTTAGAACATTATCAGATAGCGAAAAGGAATACAACATATTTATTTCACGATTAAAACGCAAATGAAATGCAACCAAAAAACTTATTAATCCCTTATATGCACTATAATATGCATGTGATGAACTATACATATGAAGTACTGAATTATTTTCAGTTGGAAGTGAGCCACTTGTTTAGAACATTGAAGAAATTTGAAAAGATATATAAAAGAAAAATCGGTATTTTAAAGTTTAAAATTTAAAAGAAGAAAATTGATTCATAATTTTTTTCTTTTAATGAAAATTTTGGGGAGCGCTCAACGTTCGGGGTCACATTCCCGAGCCTTATGGAAAGTTAGTCACGAAGAAACAAAAGCTATTTGGATGTATTTCATGAGTAAACGCAACCAGCGAGTCGAAACTTAAAAATCAATATCCATGTTTCACAACTTGAGGGTTTCGGCGCAAATAGGGAAACAATCAGTACTAACTGAAAATTATGACTCAAACTAATATCAACTGCACTATTTCAGAATCAGCATTGAAAGAAGCACAAAGTGATGTATTCCTGTATTCGCAACAGTCTATGTAAAAGAAATAATCCGGCCAATGTCAATCGTGCTGCTTTTTCATTTGCTCATTGCCATACAGATAATGTTGTTGGGAAAAAAAAAATAAAAAAAAAGTAAGGTTAATCACGATTAACGACTGAAACTTTTTGATCAGTAACAATTCCGTTGATTGTGATTACTGACTAAAAATTTCAAACGTCAATCGTGATTAAATATGAATCATTATGTTTTTAACCGTCAATCATTAAATGTGGTTAAATATTAATTGTTAGTTTGTCAATATGGATCCTGTTTGTTTTTGTCATCACTGCTTAACGTGCCACGAGTATTAGTTTCGGGTATTCAAAGTATGGTACATGACACGAGTACTTCTGCACTCCTCCCCCCTTTTTTTATTGTACTTTCTCCCACTATGCAATGAAGAAAACTAAATGCTGTGGGGTGGGGGGGCATGAAGCTACTGGCATACCGTATTTCTGTGGCGATTAAAAGAGGCAACACGAATGCACTCCTAACCAGTTTATTTCTTTAACCAGTTTGTTTCTTTTACATATACTATAATGCAGAACACTTTATAACATATTTTTTTTATTTTATTCTAATCTTAATTTAACCGTTTTTCTTTTTCATCTTTTGAAAGCATGTGCAAAGTACATATTTTTTCTTTCCTTTCAGAAATACTTTCATCGGTTTATTTAGTTCACGCTATTTTCTGTAACTTTTCAATCATAATTTATTTTTATGACTTTTCTGTAAATTTGTGAAATGATTGAAGTGCATGTTTGGGACGCATAACTTATACTGAAATTTGATAAGTGGTGATAATTGAAGTTATTGAAAAATAAAAACTACGAGGCGTATTCGGAAGGTAAATTCCGGTTTGGAAAAAAAAAGTAAACAAAAAAAAACAAACAAAAAAAAAAACAAATTTTTTTTCAAGCCAATTTTATTTTTACAATTACACTACTGGTCAAAAGTGTTGCAAGTTTGAGAAATCTAACCATCGTTTCAAGAATAAGCCCAGAAAAAATGAACAGGAAATTTGCCATATTTAATATTTTTGGGAACTTATGTAGTATAATTGGAAAGAATACATCTGAAAATCCCCACCAAAAACAAAATGAGAGCTTCTGGAACCAATAATTTAAGTTGGCACCATGAAACACCGAAGGAAGTGTTGTAAAACATGGTGGATTCCATATCTAAAAGAGTGGCTGTTGTGATCAAAGTCCAGGCTGCTCAGCAACATAATAAAGGATCTTTAGTTCAATATCATTTATTTATTATCCTCTTTTTGCGGAATAACCGTGAAATTAATTCTTTATTTAATTTTATTCAGGCTAGCCAAAATGGATTATGATTTCTATAAAAACCTATATATTTTTCTATAAATTAAATAATTCTTCTTCTTTAACTGAATGATATCTTATCTTCGAAGTTATTAATTTAACATGTTAACATTAAAAATATCAATTATGTTGATTTTTAATTTTGACGGGGGAGAAGGGGCTTAATCTTGAAAAGGCTTAGATTTCTGAAACTCGCAATACTTTTGGCCAGTAATGCACTTAAACTATTTTTCTACATAGTTTCCATCAATGTTCAAACACTTGTAGTTGCAGAGTTACCAGCTTTTCTATACCTACTTCATAGAAACTTCCGGCCAATAACGATAACCAAGACTACGGCGTAGAAAACTACAGCTTGCAATTCCAAACAAACGTAGAGGAATGCTCAGTAAAGGAACTGTGTTGCTCCAGGTCAATGCTCGGCCTCATACTGCTGGTGACACTCAAAAGATGTTTCGACAATTTCGCTGGGAGCAGTTCGATCACTCGCCTCGCCATACAGCCTAGACTTGGTGCTGTCCGATTACCACTTGCTCCTGGACATGAAGCGCGAGCTAGACGGCAACCTCTTTGAGTCCGACGATGAAATGAAAAATGCTGTGGAGTCGTGGCTATCGTCACTGACGGGAAGTTTCTATCATTAAGGTATAGAAAAGCTGGTAACCCACTACGACAAGTGTTTGAACATTGAAACTATGTAGAAAAATAGTTTAAGGTATGCTCTTTCATGTAAAAATAAAATTGGATTGGGAAAAAAAAAATATTAATTTTGTTTCAAAACATAACTTACTTTCCAGATACGCCTCGTATTTTCATTATTTATAAAGCCCAGGGGTCAGCGTTCCTCTTTATCAAAGTTTGGATTTTTATTGGCAAGTTGAAACATTTTTTGCTATGTGATGTTTTATTTTATTTTTTCAGGGGGTCAGGAATATTTAAAAATAACTGTTTTTTCTTAACTTTTTGTAAAAAGTCTGTATCCTACTTTATTGTCCTTTTCTTTTAATATCAGAAAAGCAGACAACTTATCATTATTCGCAATGCTGATACTCATTTCATTGCTTTGGAGGGTTGTTTTTTTCTTTTCACTCTTAATGAATTAAGATAACTGTGACGTTAAACGTTTAATCTAAAGAACATTTTTCTTATTCCATCTTTCCTACCTCCATCCAGTAAGAGTAACTCATCTTCAAACGTTGGCGACACAAACGCCAGATCTACGTCCAGAGGTTCAACTCCACCCACTCCAGGTAAAGGTTTGCATCATTCGACATCTAAGCATGTGTTTATAAACAGTGTTTCTATTTATTTACTTTTTCTTGAATTACAACACCAATGCAGTGAAAATACAAGATATTTCCGTAATTGAAAGACCCCATTTCAATAGAAGCAAAAGCTGTGAATTATATCTACGTACCTAAATTTCTTGTTGTGGAAATGCTTGTAAACTGTCAATAGCCAAAAGCCCAGGTCTCAGAAACTGAAGTGATCTAGAAAAAAACGCTTCAAGCACCGCTTCTAGATGACGCATCAATTTGATAACCATCGATATAGAAGAACAAATGGATAGGCATAGGCTGTTCAAAGCTGGAAAAGTGCTGCTGTTACCATCCAGGGACGTACCCAGATAAAAAATTTCGGGGAGAGTCCAAAAATTTCGGAGGGGGTCCAAATGTTGCAAAAGGCAGATTTTTTCACAAAAAGGATTCATCATTATTATTTTGTTAACAAAAACTGAAAATTTGGGGGTGGAGGTGGGGGGCTGACCCAGTGGACAACCACCTTGGTTACGTCCTTTTCGCTGTCGTTCTATTTAACTAATAGCAATATCGAATGGGCAGTCGTGTACACGAAGTCGAAGAACTTCTTTCACAAAGCTGGCCGTGTGCCACGCGATCGGCGATTCTGTCGACCTCCACATTGCTGACAGTTAAATCGAGCGACGGCAATGGCTGTACTTTTTCATCGTTGGATCCTCTGGAGCACTCTATCCAACTGTTTTTCTATATCAATATGTTGATAACCTGTAGTAAAAATGCAACTTTTACAGACGCCACGAAAAATTTAAGAAAAAAATATTAGTTTTACCTGATGGTGTGTCAATTCTTAAATCTTTATGGCCAAAATAAATAAGAGCGTTTTCATATTTCAGCCATATGAACTATATTTCAGCCCATTTCAGCTGAACATAATCATACTTTTCTTTTCCTCCTAATGTCGAAAAAATAATTCGTCTAATTGTTTTTTATATCGCTCACACACATTAGTAAAAAACACGTTTGAAGCGGAATTTTCCACTGCTGATTCAGTCATCAGTGTACTTTAGAGGGCCTTAAATTTAGTGAAAAGATTTTTTTATTTCTTTGTATCATTAATTTTTATCGTCAATCATCATCTTGTAATCATTAAATAAAAAAAGAAACTATATGTTACTTTTACTACATACTTGTGGACAATGCCTGTTAGCATTTTGATGCAAGACAGGAATTCGTGAAAATATAGAGAGATTTGTTTTAAAAAATCTAAAAAAACCGTTAGAACGTTTGATAAATTAAGTAAAAATATATACCCAAAAATATTAAAAAAGGAAAGCAGAAATACAAATATTTAAAGAAATATAGACATTTAAATTTTTACTGTGCACACGTGCAAAGAAATCTACTTTTAATTCAAAATTTTTAAATTCTGTTGAGTAATTTTTATACAAATTCCAGTTGAACATCACGAAAACAGAGGAAGATATCGATATTAATTATACGGGCAGTATTTTAATTTATGCTAAGTGGATTTTTTAAATTTTAATATGAATAATTTAACCTGTTTTTCAGATAGGAAATTTCTGTTTCACGCCCTTATTGTCCATCCTTTTCTATAAAAAAAATTCCCCCAAAAATGTTCTAGTTTATCTTAACAAATTCCAGAATAATGAATTTCAAATGGAGAAGTACTACTTTCATGTTTCTGAAATTTATTTAAAGTACATTTTGTATTATCAACGATTATCACAGATTGAATTATTTTCCAAGAGCAATTTTCATGCTACGGCTGAATCGTTATGCTTATACTATGGCTAAATCATACAGTTCTATTGTTTGATTTCTTGAAATTTTTGAAAATTCACAGTATATTATAGAATTTACTTCACCAAATGGTCTTTTTTTTTATAAAATCAGTATTTAATTCAAATAAAAGTCGATGTATATAGTTATTATTTCAGTAAATATTTATTTTACTGAACAATTATCTCGAATTACTGCATTTTAGCCTTATCTTGTGCAATTTTGTTGTATAAGGTTATTTATATTGAAGAGTTAGAGTTTCAGTATAGTTGAAAAAAGGTTTAAGATGTTTTAAATACTTAAAAATGAATCGCATTCAGAAGAAACACTGTTTATAATACAATCGTAATTAGTAATAATTCTATAATCACTTTAACTAATTTTTGTAAAAGTTTAATGACATAATTCTAATAAAATTACTCTAACAGCATGTATATTTTTCAGGGGTGTAGCCAGAAATTTTTCATGGGGGGGGGGTTATGACTACTGAAACTCGCATATATGCATACATGTGTGTGATAAGGGAGTGAAGAATATATATTTTGTGTGGCAAAAAATTCCTCATGGGGGGGGGGTTATGACCCCCTAACCCCCCCCTTGGCTACGCCCCTGATATTTTTATTAGTTGTTCCCAAATATTATTTTTATGGAAATAACATTAAATTTTTATAACTTTTAAAATGTTAGTTTAGTCGTAGTCTAGATTAATTAAAATATCGCATAGAGTTATATTACTATAAAGTCATGGTTATCATATTATTTCTGTCAAATTAGACTTCCAAGTAACTATAGATGGTAAAGCTGATTAATTAGCTCATGTAAAAAGTTATTTAAAATGTAAATTTTAATAAAAATTTTAATTTCTGAAACATATTTATCAAAGAATGATGAAAAATATTGTACCATAATGCTTAAACAAGTATTTCAATTTTATCTGCAAAACATCTCGATTTTTAAGTTAAAGACTTATATCACAATATTAAATAATATATATTAAAACATTTATAAACGAATGTTCTCTGTCGAATATAGTGTATGCAGCGTTCAAAACTCTTAACAGGGTGGAACAGAAAAACTCTCATTGATTAGGTTCTAAAAACAGTGATTTAAAATTGCAAATACCAGAGTCTTACTTGCTTTAACCTGCTCGCTAACACTGTTTCAGTAGACATGGCGGTGGCGATTCTCCTTCCGTGAGCATCTTTGCTTCCGGATATCAGTTTTGAATGCCTCGCAGTGGCTTCGTTGCACGAAAAAATTGTTTCGTTGCAATTTTAACACTACATTTTAACTCGGCATTTTCTTTTTAATCGAATCATTTTTATCAATTTGAACACTAATGTTGAATCAAACAAATGTTGTTAATCAAAAACAAAAATTTTGTTTATTCGATTTATCTATTTAGTTTAAATATAACAGAAGTATATAAGCCTATGCTATAATATCACGCTATGACTGTATTATATGTTTACCACCACGCCAAAAACTGCGAAATGCATTTTCCGGGTTTCGAAAAGAACGCCTTCAGTTTCGTTGCTTCATTAGCTTACATAGATACATGAAACACAAAGGTGTCAATTTTCGCGTAAACTTTTCGGAATTAAGATTTGGGGGACTTTGGACTAGTATACAGCTCTTGCTTATAGAAACTCCAAAAAGAGCATTTAGGTAAAAATCGCCAAATTTGCAAAGTCGCGTTTTCAGCGTAGTGGTAACGATGTAAGACAAGATCCTATGGCGATCCATTAGAAACAAAACATTCGTTTGTCTCTAATCACTCACGTACTTGGCTTATTCATCCGAATCACTTTAAATTTGAACAATGTGTATTAATTGCACCCATTTTTACTGAATCAATAAGATGTTTATCGAATTCAACAAAACATTTATCCACAGTGTGGGCCTATAAGAACCGTGTGAGGAAGCAGCGATGGGGGAACAGAAAGAAAAATGCTGCCGTTGTTTATTTAAAAATTTGATGAAACTGTTTTAGATTCGATGAAACTGAACGTTTTTCAGTAGGATAAAGAAAATTCCTTTGTTTCACAGAACACAACGAGAGGACTGTAAACGTGGCTTATAGTCTTCATGTGGCTGTAGACTGTAAACTGTGCAGATTGTTTATAGTCGATGCTCAACAGCTGATGATCTACTGTAAGATGATAAAAGTTAATGTCACACACAAATGGTCTAGAGTTAGTAATCAACTCTGTAGGTCTACAGTTAACTGTTGACTTACAGAAGAACTATACAGTCAGCTTTACAGACTTCGTTGTGCAGTTTTGGTCCATAATACACTTCACTTATTGTGAATCAAACTTGGTCTCGAATAAATAAGGGCCTTAAAGATCTTGAAATACAATGAAAGAAATCTACTTTTACAGATTAAAAAAAAAAAAAAGATAACCGTGAAAATAATATTAAAGGTCGGTCATTAATTGAAATGATAATTTTTTCCCCCCGCCAGGTTTCGATGTGGATCAGAATGGCTTGGAAACGGGCGCTGGGGACGACAGTGACAGTTTGGGCAACTCCAAGCTCGGGAAGACTGTCACTACGCCGCCAGCCAAGGAGAAGAAAAAGCCCTTCTTCAAAAAAGTGAGTGCAATCATCCTCAGAAACATTCAGCTCTGCATAAAATAAGAATACACTAGTCTATTACTAATATACAGGATAACTATAGTTAAACTTGCCCTGTAATTCACTTTCGGGGGATTCCACGGTAACTCATGATGCATTTTTAGAGCATTTTTGAACATGGCGTAATAATAAAAAAAATCATATTTTCTTTCAACAAAATTCGTGCTGATTACAAATTGTTTTTTTTTCCAACAAATTGTTAAAAATCTTAATAACTAATTAATTTTTTAAAATATTGATTAAAATTGTTTGATAACTCATGCTACCAAAAAAAAAAAAAAAAAAAAAAAAAAAAACATTGAAATATAGGCAGAAAAGTCAAAGTTGTATTTCTGCTAAAATTTTACTCCTTCAGTGCTATAATCTTTATGAGAGTTTGTATGTACCTTTCTTATCAAAAAATATCATTTAGTTTTGTATGGGATATTTTATAAAATTGGTTATCATACTAATGGTAACTCATGCTGTACAACTGAATAACTCATGCTACAACATAGATATCTGACTTTGAAGTGTTGCCATTCTGATAAAAAGAAACTTGTAACAAAATAAACTGGTGCCAATACATCTACAACGATTCGGAATAATTTCTCGCACAATTTAGTAAAAAATAAAAATATTTCTTTTGATGGTCATGTTCATATGGAATTGCCCTTTCACTTATAAACTGTACACGAGATTCGCACAAAGGAATTCTAAAGAGTTTAGTTCTAAAAATGTCCGTTAGGTGGCACTAAAAAGAAATTTAACAGTGGAAATGACTAACCGAAAATGCACAAGCAATTTCAATATTCAATAGCTACTTAATATACTTCAATAGTGACTTATTCAATAGCTCTTAAACATTTAACTTATTTGGGTCTTTTATTAGATGAATTCAACAGTTTTCCATGAGAAGTGCCACCTAATGGCTATTTTGGGAACTATTAAAATCAATTTTTGAGCTCATCTCGTGTGCCGTCCATAGGCCGAAGTGGGTAAAAATCTGCCAACTCATTTCAACAACATTGTTTACAGGGCAAATTAAAGAATAATCAAACTGCATAAACATGAAGAGTTTGTATGCATGTTTGAGCATTCTCTTCTCAAAAATTTCTAGTTGAATAGTATTTAACGAATACTTATTGACATGTCTTTAAGCATTTACTACTTAGCAATTCAACTAAAAATATTAAAACTAATCATTACTCTTTAGGAGCTTGCACGTATACTGGATTCCCGTTTTAAACGGATTTTTTACACTGTGTAACAATAATGGCGAAAAATAAATTTCCATCTTTATTGTACCAATGAGTAACCTTAAAACTTCCTTTTTGGGAATATTTAGACATGTTACATAAATTTATCACCCGTATTTAGTACAGTGGTATATGAAAAAACTTGTATAACAAAATCTGTCCATTCTTTATTCTGTCTTCTCTTCATTTAAGAATACTTTTTTTAACACTGTATACTGCGCAGAACGTATCTACAGTGTAAAAGGACAATCCAGTGTATTTATTTTTAAGTGAGCCAAAGAACTCTCCCATTAATCAGTTTTGTGCATCTTAACAGTCTTAACAATTCTTATTAAAAAAAAAAAATCTTCATAGTTGATAGTTTAAATATTGCCAATTTATTAAGAATGTAAGCTGTTCAATTGACAATAAGAACAATAGACCTCCCTACAACACGGATTCTTATAAGACAGATTCGTATAACACGGAGAAAAATTTGCTGCTTTTCCCCCATAGCACGCTAAAAAAGGCTCGTACGACACAGTAAATGAATGAAATAGATGTCTCTGTATCGCACGTTAACACTGCTGATGATGCTCATGTGTTTGTAAGATCTGGGTGACTCCTACAACAACACGGAACATATCTACCTTGTTATGGGGGGGGGGGATGGGGGAAGTCAACTGTATTCTAATCCTGTGCTCTGAATGTCCTGCTGTAAATCAGTCGTACTGCCATTCGGAGATTCACTTATTGATTTACGTCTCAATGTACGTACGTACGTATGTATGTAAGATCCATTTCGACTTTCGACTAGGTTTGTGGTGATGCCTATGCCTATGTACACTGCAAAAAAAAGTCTGTCAAATTTACAGAAAAAAACTGTCAGCCAGGACGCCAGTTTATTTCCGTATATTTAACAGAAATGTTCTGTAATTTTTTACAGATTCTCTGTTTATTTTACAGGAAACGTCTGTATGTTTTACAGAAGTCTTCCGTAATTTTTTACAGATTCTCTGTTTATTTTACATAAATCTTCTGTATGTTTTACAGAAGTCTTCCGTAATTTTTTACAGATTCTCCATCAATCTTACAGAAATCCTCTGTGTGTTTTATAGAAGTCCTCTGTAATTTTTTACAGATTCTTCATCAATTTTACAGTAATATTTTGTGTGTTTTACA
>JAWZYV010000918.1:0-15774 GCA_038373885.1 Cheiracanthium punctorium | reverse complement strand
GAAGTTCACAATTTTAGCTTTATCAAATTCTAAGTAATTGCAGAATCTTAGCTATTTTGAGAAATAATGATAACGATGATGATTATCTGGGGGGGGGGGGATAGAACTTTTAGCCCAACCTACCATAATTTTAGAGTGGACCCGGGCTAAGAATAAGAAACTTTCTTATATGTTCAATACGAAATGCACTCACAGGAAAACAATTCGTCAATTTTTATTATTCCAGCCAAACTACTCAATTTCAATCAAAGTAAAAAAATTTAATAATAAAGAAAATGATAGTCTGAAACACAAATAAATCGAAAAAAAAATATTTTATCAACGTCAAACAATAATATAAGCATTACACTATCTCCATATAAAACGCGCCTTCCCTTCATACGCTCTCAGCCATCTCCTTTTGGCTGAAAAAGAACCTGTTCCGAGGAGACCTCTCCTATTGGCTGAAAAAGAACCAGTTCTTTGATCACGGCTGGGAGCTGGAACACCTAGTTCAGCGTTCTTTCGCGGAACGGAGAAAGAACGGAGAGCTAGGTGTTTTTTCGAGGAACGGAGAGAGCTGGTGTTCTTTTGGGAACGGAGTAAACGAAGTGTTCTCTGGTGAACGGGGTGAAAGGTGTTCTTTTGATCTGTTCTTTTGCTTTAATTCCGTTCTGAGCTGAATACAGGGTCTAAGTTGTAGACTTGGAGTCAGAAGTAAGGCCGTACTTAGAAAGGGGGGGGGGTCCTATGGGTTTGGACGTCTCTCCCTCGACGTTATTACATTATATGTATATGGTGTATTTATACAGGGACGTAGCCAGAATTTTTTTTTTGGGGGGGGGGGGATGGTGAGGGGTATGAATTGCAGTGATGTATAAATGAACGAAATGTTTTCGCAATAGTTAAAAAAAATTAAAAATCTTGCTACATAAGTTGAAAATTGGGTGTGGGGGATATATCCTGAAATTTTTGTCTGGGTATGGCCCAGGTCTGAAGCCATTTAAGCTGGATTTTCGGAGCCATGTAATTTTATATGCCAAAGTCGTATTCATTTTCTTAAATCGGAGTCGGAGCAATACTGAGCCTGATACTTACAGCTTTTTAAACGGAATGTCTTTAATTTTTAAGCTGGAGCATGTACTTTTAAAGCTGAAACTGTACATTTTTTTTTCTTTTTTAAGCTCTAAGAGCGTATCGACTATTTTGTGGGCTCCCCCATTGGAAATGGGCAGGTCCACGCCGTGTATTTTTAACCTGAAGGCAACACAAGGATTTTTTTTTTTTTTTTTTTACTTGAGATGGACTTATTTAATATTTTGAATTAGAGCTAAAAATGTTTGTCGTTGGTACAAAAGCCATATCTTTTAAGCTGGAGCCCGATACATATATTTTTATTTGTAGTTGTAGCCAAAGAAGGATTTTTTTTTTTTTAAACCCGAGCCAGATCCATAACCTCTTGGAGCTAGACCTGGAACAATATATATTTTTTAAGAGGCGGAGCGAACGGTGAAAAAGGCTGAATTTTTCAGCAAACGACTTCATCATTATTATTTTGTTAACAACATTTTAAATTGGGGGGGGGGCAGACTTTCTGATTCACCCCCTTGGGTACGGTCTTGCATAAGTGCTTAGATAGGGGACAAGGGGTCAGGGACCGTATCCAGAAAAAAATTTCGGAGGGGGACCAAACGAAAGAAAAAGGCTGAATTTTTCACAAAGACTTCAACTTTATTATTTTGTTAACAAAATTTTAAATTTCAGGGGGAGGGGGGACCAGACCCCTCTGGGTACGGACTTGAAGGGGGTGCTCTCTCTCCAGCTTTCGTTATAGTGAACACTCTTATAGTATTTTGAGTTTTTTTATCATTATTATTTTTGTAATAAAATGTTTAGAAGTCCGAAAAAAACTTCTACAACCCCCCCCCTTCCCATTCCTCCAAGAGTTACGACTATAGGGTCAAAGCTTGCGTTACTTAGGTGCATTGTGATAATGTGGATATTATGTGCCCGAGGTAACGTACTTCCCGGCGACCCCCTGGCACATTATCCAGGGTCAAAGTCTTACGTTACTTACGCTTATCATGAAATTTATGGTGTGGACTGGGAATAAGGCTAGGAAAGGAGGGGGTGGAGAATTTCATTGCAGATTTTCAGCTTCAGCGGTCGCACCTCTTGTGCGTCAGCTCTTTTACTGCAGTAGTGCTGAATAAGAAAAAACTAAAACAAAAGGGTATGCAGTCACTTGGCATATTGTATCAGACCGTTCAAGGATTAGTTGAAACAGATCATTCCTTTGCGCTGTTACTGGTACAACTCTTAGTTATGCTTATGTTTGGATAGTTTTTCCTCATGGATAGAAAAAAAATCTTTTGTTTGGACGGATTTTAAAGTTATTGATTCCGCTGCTTCCAAAGCTTATAGTCTAAGCAATATAGTCTAATCAAAATAAACAGTTATGAATATTATGTCATTTTAGGAGCGGTCAGACTCAAATATTGTTTACTCATGTAAGCAATATTGTATCACTCAGGTAAGTAATCGAAAATTAGGCCTGGCCTAAATAATTCTCTCTAGAATTGAAGTTTTTCCATTTCTTTTTACATACATGCTATGAGTAAGGATAACAAAAGTTAATAAAAAGCACAGAAAAAATTTTGATTTTAGAAATATGTGCATATTTAACACTATATCATAGAACGTTAATATAATTAAAATATTTTTACCAAAAATTATTGTTAATATACTTGATTAAAGAAAGCCAGTATGTTGGTTGCAAAGTTTTTTTTAAACACTTTGCAATTGTATTAAAGCATAATACATGTTAAAAAGGACGTATATTTTCATTTTTAAATTGAATAAAATAGTCATAATAAAGCTACGATAAATCAAAGAACCTGTTCTCAAAAGAACAGGAAAAAGAACTGTTCTTTAAAAAAGAACGGGAACAGTGAACAACTGTTCTTTGAAAATAACTCTTTTCCCCATCTCTAATTTATAAGACTCTAATTTATATTCTTCAAACGAAGCGCACAAATCATAAGATACATGTTCCCATTACAACCGCGAAATTCATTCGAAATCAATTATTAATTCCAATTGGTATTAATTTGAAACTAAACCTTTCTTGGACGGATTTTCTTTCTCTCTTTCTTTCTTTTCTTTTTTTTAAAAAAATTTCTGACCCCCCCAAAAAGCATTTTTTTTTTCAGAGTTACCAACCTTTACTATTTAACTAACCATCTTTTGAAAACAGTATATTTTTAAGTATCTTTCCAAAATAATAACGAAGCCACATGTAGTACAAAAATATTTTTTCTGTATTCTAAGATATAAATTACTGTTCACAAAAAGTGGGTAATTATATTCCGTAAAAGCTCCACGTCACGTGGCATGCGATGCGACGCCGATTGTACCGGCACAAGAAAGCCAAACGTGTGAGATGCGACGCCACCTAAGGAGTTAATATCGATTAATTAATTTCGTATAGGGAAGTTGAAAAGACCATTGATTGAGATGAATGACATTGGGGTGTATACTACTGTCAAAGAATACTGTACGTAGAAAGACCGATGTTTCAGTTCTCAGAGATGCGGAGTAGTAACAAAACTATCAGCCAACTTATATAATTTAAAGAAATCTTTGAAATTTTCCACTCTGTAGGATAAAATAAAAAATATAATGGTATTTGTATTTCGGGGGGGGGGGGGGGCTCTGAAACGAGTCCTGGGTGCATAGATATAGGAATAGTGAACTAGATTGCGCACAAGGGAGGAAACTTGTTGCCAGTGCACTTCCGGAGCAGACGACACGATAGTGGCAGAAAGACGAAAACGTCGCTGCTTACGACTGCTATGCAACAGCATTAATTTACATTTAAATACAGAATTGATGATTCGTTCAAGCATTGAGAATACGCATTCAGAACCAAATTCAACGAAAAAACCTTTTGTTATGATATTTTGCTAGCTATTTTTAGTTTATTTTTGCTGTTAGATGGTCTAAAAATGTAACACATTAAAATAATCGATTAAATGTTTATTTTTGCACACAAGGAAAACAAAAACTTTTTCTGAACAAAGATGTGAACTGAAATAAAGTATCAATTGTGTATATTAAGTACTACTGTAAAAGACCGAGGTGTCATAGATCTCGTAAGAGAAAACTACGTTCATATCAAGGGGGGGGGGGGGATTGTGCTTCGTGTTACATTTTAAGAAAATCATAATATTGTGGCATAGTTTGGTGATTGAGTTTGGATCTTTCTTTCCCTCGTAAATGTATTTCTAACGTTCTTGAAATTCAAATACGCCTTCTTCTACTTTTTTTTTTTTTTCTAAGCAAAAAGGCTATACTTAGGAAATTTTATCCCTTTTGAAGTGGGAGTCCAAAACGTGTTTTTTACACGTCCTTTATATCTTAAAAAGAAACCGATTTCCAAAAAGTTATAATGTTATATTCTAATATGTTATAATGTAATAATGTTATAATGTAAATTTCGTGGTTTAGGTGGAGGTCTTGGTTTTTGTTCCTAAAAGTAAATAAAAAAAACTTTCTCTGTAAAAGAATATTTTAATGTATATAACAGAGTTGCATTAATTTAAATCAATTGATTTTTAAAAATATTACTTGATTGAAATCACTTTATTTTAACTATCAAGTTAATCTATTTCTATGAAATAAAATTGTTTATGTATCTTTTGTTTTTTTTAAATGAATATTTAAAGAAACAGGATACAGAATTTTAAAAAATATATATTTCATTGAATTTGTGTAAGCAGGGGTTGGCCTAGTCACTACTTTTCTAAAATACCTACATTTAGAAACAGTTTACTAAAATTTGTTAATGGTTTAGCAGTTGTTTAATGTTGCTTTAAATTTAAGATGGCATTCATTATTTACTTAACCATGAAAATATGTAACAGTATGTACACAGTAAAATGCATAACTAGTATAAGATTTGAAATGGATGTTTTTTCTTTATAAAATGAAATATATTCTGAAAGAATCATGTTCACAAAGAAAGAACATAATAAAATGTAGTACATAGTAACACGTTTTTTATTAATTCTACTAGTTTATTTGTTAGATAAAGAGTCTTTATCTAACAATTATCTAATGTTAGATTCGAAGATTGTCAAATAAATATAAAATGTCTGATTATAAACCTAGTTCAACTCCAATCAAGCCTGAAGAAGTAATTAAAATACAAACATATCATTAAAACAATTCTGCCAAATCTGTCAATACATAATTATAATTGAATTTAACACATGAATGTCAATTTAACAAAATTTAATAATTGGATTTTTTAAATTTAAATATTAATTATAGCTATATATCAAAATAGATGTACTATGAGTCTTATTTTGTGTATGTGGAAACAAAATATGGAAAGGAAGAAAAAAATTCAAAGGCAATTAAAAAAAATAACAATTATCTTTATTTTCGTTTTTACAACAATATGCATTCTGAAATTAAGTACCCCCTCCAAAAAAAGTATTCGTGCAAGAGAGAAATTTCCTATATTTTAGATTTGCGAATAAAATTGAGTTTTTGAAAAACGCACAACTTGACAGAATTCATATTTATACATAGGCTAATTCATATTCTATGATAAATAATTTTTAATATACAAAACCAACGTAGGAAATTTAATCTCTTGCTCGAATACTTTTTTTGGAGGGTGTATATTATCAATTTCTAAGGCATGAAATATACATATAAAGGCATTATATTAATTACTGTGTACAATAAAAACTTTTTAAAAGCTTTTGCTGTTTCTTTTTTCTTTCTTTTCTTTTGAGAGGGGGTGGGGTGGGGACAATATCCCATTCCCATTATCCCTCCCTAATAAGTACCTCGTGTAGAACTTACCTTTTTCAAATGCTTTGGAAAATTAAAGATAGTTGGAACTACATCATCTTTTAGCAACTTCCGATTATGATTTGATTCAAAACATTCAGCACTGAAGTGTTCTGAACAAATAAATGTATGTATATTAGGAACAAAATTATCTCTTTTTACAGCAGAAATCCATTTATTTGTCAATTCTTTATTAGATAGTGGAAACCTAAACAATCAGAAAGTTATTAAAATCAGAAAGTCATCTAGAAAAATTAAGTAAAATGACAGTTTGCAGCATCGAAGCATTGCACAAAGCATGTGCACTTTTTGTGCACAACATTGCACAAAAAGCATCAGAAATAATCCTCCCATGATAACTTTGCTTTGCATAACTTAACTGTTTTATGGCTTTTTAAAAATACATTTTATAGTGTACTATTGTTTGTTCAGACAGGGATGTGTAAACTTAAACGTACATTCAATTAAAGCACTGATTTAATAGAATTTCAGTTAATATTAAAAATTGCGTCACCAGCCAGGTTTTTTTTTTTCTTTTAATTAAACTGTGGAATGATACAACACTACAGAGCTGATATGCTTATTTTAAAAAAAAGTTAAAATACTTACCATAAAACACTAACTTAATAAAGCTTACTTAAACAAAAGTATAAAGAAACATAAATAAAGACTTAAACAAACAATCACGTTGAACTAAAAAAAAAAATGAATTTAATATTAAAACTAGTAATTTTAAAAGTCGTTAAAAAATGCTCAAATGGGGAAAATCTAGTTAGAATAAATAAGATAAATTCAATATCCCCAATTCAAGAGTTATTTTTGAAAAATGATAGAAAAATTAATCATTTCCTGTAAAATATGATTAATAATTATTCGTAAAAAGTAAATTATGCTTTATTTATCTCATTTTTTATAGTTTAAGTGCCAAGTATACAATTTAAAAATAAGTATATATATATATATATATATATATATATCGTACGGTCAAATGTTTTACGATTATATTTATATAGAAACATGAATTAAGCAATGTCTACTTTAATTCAAGAAGGATGTGTAATATCTCCTTCAATTACTTCACAAAGTGAACGAAAAGCATAGGTAAATAAGAAATTCAAAAATACTACTGTTATTGAACATCAATTGATATTTGATTTTCAATACCACCAATTTCAAGCATTTATTACCTGTGAAAGGATATTCCTGATCCTTTCCTAAACCTGTTGGTGCAATTATACGCACAGCACGAATTGGGCATGATGATGTTTAAAGTTAATTAAAAATAAATAAATAAATAAGATGCTGGACTAGTGGCGAAAATAACATTAAACCATGATCAAGACACTGCTTTCTGCCACTATCATGGGCGATGCCACCGAAGATATTTGGCAACAAGAAAAACCTCTTACTAGCATACGGATGCGTGATCTAGTTATTCCTATATCTATGCCTGGGTGCTTTTCATCCGCAACACCCCACCCGCCTCCCCGTGACCGGTGAAAGCCATAGCTATGTCCGTGCGCAGATGGTTTAGAGGTTAAGTCCATGATTAAGTCACTACAAATCAGGGCCGTACCCAGAAAAAAATTTCGAGGAGGGTCCAAAAATTTCGGAGGTGTACCAAACGGGGAAAAAGGCTAAATTTTTCACAAAAGGCTTCTTCATTATTTTCAGGAAGGGAGGGGGAACCGGACCCCTGGTTGAACCTCCTGGGTTCGGCCTTGCTACAAATGAAATCTATCAAACTAAATATCTCAAGTCGGAGATAAATTTCTTATTTTAGATTTGCGAATAATTAAGTTTTTGAAAAACATACAATTTGGCAGAAATATGGAAAGTCATATTTATACATAGCGTTAGCATAATTCATATTCGATGATAAATAAATTTTAATATACCAAATCAACGTAGGAAATTTATCTCTTAGTCGAATACTTTTTTTGGAGGGTGTATGTGCTAATTTACTTCTGAAAAATTGCCAGAGGAATCTTTTTAGAAGGTCTATTTCTGCAAGTATATACTACACAACATCCCATATTTTTATTCAGCCAAAAATTTTCTGTTAAATTAAGCGTTAATAAAAGCTTTTCCCCCCAAAGGATAGCACGGAAATATGAAATTTTTTGATAGCAGCACTCAGTGGGTAGTACAGAAACAGGTTAAGTTGTAGCTTCACTTTTTCTGCCTCACGCCTTCTCCATGTTCCTATTCTTTCCTCCAAGGAAAAAACCACGGACTTAGAGGCTTTAGGACGGTCATCGGGAAGCGGCAGACGGGCGAAACTACGTCAGCCTCTGAAAGGAAAATATGCGAACCCCTTTTAATAATTAACGGCACGGGCGCCCTCTGACGACACACGGCGTAAGTATCTCCCGCGGGGTGCTTCCGTTGATATTTGTTTACGTTTCAGCTACTAGCAGATAACGCATGCGCCAAAAGTTAATGAGTACGACTCCCAGCGCCACCTTTTGGGCAAATTTCATTTAGTTATTTCGCAATGCTTGGATGATTGTCCTGAACCCTCTTAGTCCGTGGAAAAAACACTAGCACTTTTACTTTGTTTTCAATCAGATGGTACATCAGGTCAGACTGTATTGGATCTCGGATGTGTGATACATCTTTTTACCGACCACCGACCAATCTTTCATATTAAAATTTCGAAGAGATATCATTTTCCTAACAGTTCCCAATTATAATAATTTGAACTAAAAAATTTCAAAGAGATCAAGCAGCTGCGAGTATTAACAAGAAACAGCAGATGAAACTTTTAAAGAAAGCAGTGTAAAACTAATAAAACAATTAAAATTTTCCAAACGACTAAACAGAAAGTTTTATTGTAATTAATCATGATCGTAAAAATTGTCACATTGTGTGTCACCTTTGTTGCGGGAATGGTAGTTATCCGTAAATACCATGAATATGTTTGGGGAACTTGTAAGAGCAAAAGATCCATGAAAAATAAAACCGTCATTATTACTGGCGCTAATTGTGGCCTAGGTAAAGCCACTGCCATTGAATTGGCAAAAAGAGGTGCTCGTATTATATTAGCTTGTAGAGATAAAGAAAAAGCTCAAAAAGCATTGATCGACATTCGATCTCAATCCAGAAATGGTGTTTTAAAGGTGCTCGAATTGGATTTGGCATCGTTTGAATCCATCAAAAAGTTTTCTGAGGAATTTCTGATGAGCGAGGAGAGGCTCGACGTTTTGATAAACAATGCTGGAGTATTCCAGTGCCCTTTTATGAAGACAAAGGAAGGGTTCGAAATGCAGTTTGGTGTCAATCATTTAGGCCACTTCTATCTCACAAAGCTTCTGCTCGAAAAATTGAAGCAATCTGCCCCATCTCGAATTGTTGTGGTTTCATCTGCTCTTTACAAAAGAGGTGCAATTGATTTTGACAATCTTAACTCGGAGAGAAGTTACAACAAGGGCGCAGCCTATAAGAACAGCAAATTAGCCAACGTCCTTTTTTGCCGAGAATTATCTAAGCGCCTCCAAGGAACCGGTGTTAATGTCTATGCAGTTAGTCCTGGCATGGTGTGGACAAACCTTGGACGTCACATTAACATTACTTGGTGGAAAATGATTCTCCTTGCCCCCTTGGCATGGTTTTATATACGCACACCCTATCAAGGATCTCAGACTATTGTACACTGTGCTGTCTCAGAGGAAGTTGAAAAGGAAAGTGGGCTTTATTACAGAAATTGTGAGAAAGAAGACATTGTTCCTTTAGCTGCTGATGATGCTCTTGCAAAAAGGCTGTGGGAGGTTTCTGAGCAACTGTGCCAGCAAGCAGTTCATGGCAGCAATATTGTGACTTAGTGAAATGTTTTTTTTTTTTTTTCTTCTTTATATAAAGAGTTACCTCCTTAGTTAGTCAAATTGATCTTTAGTTGATTGTGTGCTGATAGTGTTCTCAATGAGAATTGTTAGTAATTAAACAAACAAGTATGATTTAAGTCCTGCTTTATCTGATCGATTGTACTTTTCTGTAGAGATTTTTGTGTGCTTCCTGTTTACAGGACATCTGTTGTTGCCTATCATAAATGTTGGCTAGCAGTTGCAAAAATTGTCCTTGCAATAATAGTTTTGACTCATCTTGGATATTTGCTATCCATGGCAGGCTGAAATATTTTGCGGTGCTAAATGGACCAAAGACTGTGCATAAGAATATATATAAACTGTTTTAATGGCAGGGAAATTAATCTTTAAGGAAAACCTTGTCCTTTAAGCTTTAAGGGAAATGATTATTGATTATATGCCTGTGTTAATTAACGTCCAAAGGATGAAGAGGTACCCATGGGTGTCTAATATCCAAACTGCCCCATGGTTTCTTACCAGTGAAAGGTGAAGACACTTAATGTACTTGTATGTAGTTTATCTGGTTGATTTAAAAGTACTAATTGTTAATTTAGGTAGTTACGTATTATCCCTGCAGTCATTCCCACCAAACTATTTTTTCGTCAAATGCACTGCTAATCTTATTCCAAACCATCTATAATTTCATGTGTCCGGCATTTATCTTGGTAAAACATTGCTCGTCTTGGCAGACCGCTGGGATAATATGTAAGTACCTTTATTTATATTAACGTATTTTTATATTACTAGTCCCATAATGCTGGGAAACTTTAAAATTTTTGTTCATCTGAAGTTGCAATTGTACCAGAGTTGTATTTTCCTATCAAATAATATGCTCTTCAATCAAGTGCATTCGAACCTGTTTATCTGGAAAACATCTAAATCTCAAAATTTTAGAAATTCCTTACTTTTTCAATCGTATATTCACATGTTTATTTTGAAAAAAAATCTGGCACTATTTATGTATTATTCTGTCGACCATGTTTGCTAACATTTATCCTTGCAATCCTGGGGTGTAGGAACTGTAGGAGCTGTAGCTCCCCTGAAATATTTCAGACTAGCTGCCTCCGGTGACCAGTTGGTTCTCCATCTTAATAAATCTTGTTCAGAGAAAATCTTGTTTCTCACTGGCTTCCTTGGTACTGAAATCTCTCGGATTCTGAATGGAATTTAAAATTAAGATGGTTACAAACAGTAGCAACCCTAGGGTAAGTGGCGCCCCCTGCTAACATAAAAGACTTTTATGCTCTACTTAGATTTTGAGTTTGAAATGACGCCCCTTCGAAGCCGGCACCCAGATGTGATGCTTACTGTGTCTGGCCACTCCTGGTTGCAAAAATAAGATGGTTTAAATGATAAAAACCTACAAAAAGGTACAAATTATTTTCGTCCTATATTAATTCTGAAGAGCTTCTGGATATATTGGACTTTAAAAAAATGGAAAAAAAAGTAAGAAAATCTGAAACACTTTCAGATTTTAAATACGCATTAAAGTGTTATATATTAAAAGTATATTATAATACATGGGTCTTTCCTATTTTCTTTCCTTATTCCATTAAGTTGGAAAGTATATCATTATTCATGAGTGTGATTGAACAAAATTAAAATTAATATTTATAACATCCTTTTACTAGATATGTAATACATTAGAAATAGACGGGAAAAAGATGCACAGAAAAATGCACAATTCGAACTGTATGAAAGCTTCAAAAACTTATTCAGGTGTATTCATAATGCAAGTAGCAGACGATAAATTGCACCAAGCACTAGAATCATCTTCTCAAAATCTCATATCAACCATTTTATTTTTCGCCAAATTAAAAAGCTTCACATTTTAGTCTTGGAAAATTTTTGAATCTTATTTTTCTTTTAAGTATAAAGCATTTCATTTGTGCTCTGATTTCACATGCACACAATATTTTAATTGAAAAATAACCTCACAAATAATCTAAATTTAAAAAAAAAAATCATTATTCTTTTATTTTTACTTCTAGAGTCTGAATCACTTAATAAACTTAACAAATGGGGCAACCTAGATATGCTTAATCCTCACTCTTTCTACTGTGGGGGGTTACAATTGCGAAATGGTGGAGAGCAAAAATTAGCCTTTTGCAACATGTTTTTTATTGATATCTCCTAAAATAATTCGAATTTCGAAAAAAGCATGTTGAGGTATGTCGAGACCCGTCCTGGAGAATTTCCATACAAAATTTGGTAGGTCTACGATCACCTATCTGGGAGCTATGTGAAACACAGACAAACTAACTGACATTTTAAAGTTCGTTTTATTTATATAGATGAGCTTACCTCCCTTGGAGAAATTCTTGTACCACATCTATGTATGGTACATTGTTGACCTCAAACCTGATTTCAAAAGTATAGTCTACTTCTTCTAGGAAATTCACATAATAAACCACAAAGAGGGGAGAGGGTGAGCACACTTGTTTTTGCCTTCACCCTTTTTTTCATTGTTTACAGCCCTCTCCATTCCGATTCCCAGATAGACATAGAGCAGGGATGGGCGAACTACGGCCCGCGGGCCAAATCCGGCCTGCTGGAAGGTTTTATCTAGCCCGCGGATGAAAGTTTTATTTGCCGGTCCGACGGAAATTGAAAGAATATATATATTTATATATTATAAATCCATATTAAGAATTATGAAGATGGCTTGAAAAAAATGCACTTGTTCTAATGCAGATTTCAAGATTTCAGTGCCATTCAAACAGAATTGGATATTTTTACTATGACTTTCAATGTAAATTGTTAAGCAGTGAAGTCAGATTTGCAGCTTGAATTAATTGAATTGCAATCTAACAATCATCTCAAGCAGTTGTTTCTAAATATGCCAAAGTTAGAGTTTTACAAATCATTATCGAAAGTAAGTTTCCCAAATTTAATATCTCATGCCCAGAAAATCAGTGCTATGTTTGCTTAACTGTGAACCTTAGAGAGAATTCTTTCAGAAGTAGACTGACAGAATGAGCATTTAGCCTCGTTCCTTAGAATCAGTGTATCTCACTTCGAACCTCAATATAAGGAACTTTAAAAAATGAAATCGCAATTTCAATCATCTCATTAACATATTTAAATTGTAATAGTACTTGTCTATTGTTTTTAAAATTTTAGAAAAATTTATCTTGTCCCGCCAAACTTTTTTTTTTTTGATTTTTGGCCCGTGACCGAAAAAGTTTGCCCATCCCTGACATAGAGGAATAATTAAAGTGGTTGGTATAAATGAAAACATTGTATAATAACATCATTATGTTATTGTACAAAGTTTCATTTTATATCATCTTTTAACACCAGTTTTTCGTTAATTAAAGTGGTTGTTCCACATATGGTACCAGGTGCGTGTAGGGTTAAAGTTGTGTTCCGAATTTTATAAGACAGTCATTTGTCTATTAAAATGAGTCAATAATGTCATCAAAAATGTAGTAATTGTAACCCCACAACATGCCCCCTAGCTTCTTCTACTTTTACAATGTTCCTATGCCACTGTGCCAGTCTATGCAATTTAGCACCAATAATATTAAACGCTTATGCAATTCTCTGTTACGAGTGTAGCTCACTCTATTTCTTAGTTATTAAAAAGGCACATACTTATTTAATACATCATCCATAATCCATAGGCTTAACTTACTGTGGGAAAGGAGACGGGGGCAATTCACCCTAGTAAGTTATGCTAATGTTAAAAAATGTTATGGATTAGGGATGCACCGAATATTCGGTGTACTGCCTATTCGGCAGACAAACCGAATATTTGGTTCGGCCGAATACTTAAAATACTATTCGGCCACCGAATAGTAAACAAATTTAAGTATTCACCAATCCATAAACAAATACGTATTTTTTATATCATGAATGAAAGATATAGTATAGTACCATAGTACTAAATTGATTCAAGTTGTTACTTACTAATATCACATGTGAATAAGCATTAGAAACTCTTAGAAAGTCCTCCTACCAAGGCACCCCATCATTGGCAGATAGCCCAAACTAACGTTCCACAATCACACAAAAAACTAATATTGCACTGGAATTAGTTTTAATGTAAGAGAAAACACTCAGATGTTAAATTTGAATTTTGTTGCTTTTCAATTTTTCTTTAAATCTTATGACACATTACATTAACCTTGCTATTACTAACTGATTTAAATTTGAAACAGTAACCAGGAAAAAAAAGAAAAAAAAAAAACCCTCATAACATTAAGTGTTCATAAATAGCAAGTCAATTAACTGCTAATTTTTTAAATAAAATATGCAGATAAAAAAATTACCAGCATTTCACTAATATTTAAAAAAGTTAATAATATAAAGGAAATACACTTGGATATTAAATTTTGCAGCATTTTAATTTTTGAAGTTTTACACCATATGAAATATTGTTAAAGAAAAAACTAATTAAATTAATCATTGCAATCAAAGTTTAATAAATTTTAACCAAGTATTCAGTATTCGGCTGAATATCCGGCTAGAATTTTAACCGAATATTCGATATTCGTCAAAATATGGTATTCGGTGCATTTCTATTATGGATATATATGTAATTAATCTTTGATTATATGGAATTATTTTTCTACAACAGAAGCAATAAAACACTTTTAAATTGACTACATTAAAAACCTCTATAATCAAAACTTTTCTGTCTCGCAATTTTTCCCTTTCACATGAGATTTGAGATATACAGGTTCGAATGTGGCACATTTATATGACTTATCTAGAGTGTATTTTCTGCATCCAGTAACTATCATTCATAATTTCCTCATTACATTGCACAGGTATACAACTATAAATGCTACATTATTGTTGCATAATTTGCTACTTTTCCATTAAATGAACCACACCCAAATTTGACGATATTTTACCAGTAGTGGAGGGCAAAGCTTGACAACCTTTTTTTTTTCTGGTAACCTTTGCTTGATCGTGTGTAAGTGCTGAGTATGTGTTTGAATAGCAAATGAAAGCTTATTGTTCTTGTTTTGTATTCATCTGCGATTCTGTTTTGTATTCATCCGTGAAGTTGAATGTGTGCAGTTATATTTAGTTCAGTTTTGAGATTTTCGTCAAATTAGTAGGTTATGTTTCTTGGAAGTTTGGATGAGTGTTGGTTCGTTTTTATAGTTACATTTTAAAAATTTTCTTTTTGTTGGATATATATGAATTTATGGGAAATGCCGAAGAATGAGGGATGTTCAATAAAGTTCTTTTATTTTCGACAAGTTTTTTTTTTTTTTTGAAATATGAAATATTAGCTGTATGCATGTTTTGTTTAACTCTTTAACGCGCAGTGTTTCTGCTCTGGGAACACCAAACTCTGACGTTTTGACTGTTGCCAGTCCCAAAGAATAGATTTGATTTCTATAAAAATAGTTGCGGGTGACATAGCTCCATGAGAATCCTTTACTTTTAGCGTGTCATTTCCCGTAAAAAAATTGTCACGATTATTTTTAACAGCACTGACATCTGCCGAAAAATGGAAGAATGCGAGAACAGCTGGATAGATTGCCCAATGCTGGAAAAAGGGCAGCCGTTGCCATCGCTCGACTTAACTACCAGCAAGATGGCGGACGATCGAAACATTCATCGCGTGCCACAGATCTAGAGACCCTTTTTTTACGGCAGCTAGCTGTGCATACACAGCCAGCTGTATATTTAATTCAGTGCAGTGATATATTTAATTCAGTGCAGTTTAATAATTTATTAAGGGGACAGTTTGCCTTTTCAGTATTTGTTTTATTTAAAAAAAATAGTGTTCAAATGATGAACTGAATACACTTCAATATTCAACTAAAAGTGCATTTTGAAAGAAATACATTTCTTTAAACTGCATATTCAAGTTAAAATAAAAAAAAAAAGTTTAAAAAAAAATTAAAAATTCTACTATTTTTTAAGAAATAGATTTTTGTCCAATTTTTTAAAAAAATGTTTTCAAATACATATCACACAAGACTGTGCATAGATTTTTAGGTACATCTAACATTACGTCTGATATAGTTTTTATACTGATATATGTTGTTGTGTAAAACAATAAAATGTAACGTATCTTCATATGATTTCTGTAAAATTAAAA
>JAWZYV010000917.1:0-18653 GCA_038373885.1 Cheiracanthium punctorium | reverse complement strand
CAGTAACTTAATTACTTTGCAAATCACCTGTTTGTCAGAACTAGCATAAAATAAAAGCAAATGAAATGACTATCCTCAGACCTTACAAAAAGAAACACAAAAGAAGTTAGAGAATTACTGGGGTGTCATACTGATGAGAAACATAGTATATTTTATGCAAAAATATCTATTGTCTCTCAAAAGTTCAGAGCTCATTCTAGGTGGGAAAAAAGGCAGGGTGCAAAGGTTTTGAAATAGGGTATCATTATTTTAAAAGGGCACTAAACATGCTGATTAAAAGCACTTCAAATTTATTAAATATGAACTTATTTTACTTTACAAAACTAAGTAAAACAACAAATTAATTAGTCTTTATAAATATGTCAATTAATATATTATGAATCTATGTATAAGAGTTAATTAGTTTTTGCAGTGACTTTGTTAATTATCTTATTAACACAAGTTCAGAGATGCCAACCCTCAATAAGACTTTTCAGTAGTAATTGTGAATATTTTCAGTAGTTTTTGATGTTTGTCAGCAGTCAGCCTCATAGGTAAAATTTTAGTTTATTTATTTTTTAAACTAAATAAACTAAAATTTTAGTTTATTTAGTTTAAAAAATAAACTAAAGGTGTATTTTTATAGGGTATAATAAAAAAAGTTTAATTATACCCTATAAAAATACACCTTATTTAAAAATAAATAGAAATGGTACTTGTATATTATCCCAGTGGTTAGCCAAGACGAGTGATTTTTCGCCAAGATAAATGTCGGAGGCATGAAATTATTGATGGCTTGGAATAGGATCGGCAACAGTTTGTCAGCACATTTGATGGAAAAATAGTTTGGCAGGAATGACTGCCGGGATAACACGTAATTACCATAGAAAACTTACTAGAATGGAATCTATCACTGAGCCTTCGCAGTCAACATAGCTTCAAAACAAAAGCAGAAGAGAGAAAAGCCTCAGAAAGGGGGGGGGGGAGAAAAGAGGCTCTAGAGGAGTCCAGACTCAACACTTTCTCTCTTGCTGGCGCTGATTACATTCGTTGCCAAATGTGTCCAACAATTCTTTGTTTTAGGCTTTGGGTATTATACAATAACACTTGGTGCTTTTTTTTTAATCATTAAAAGAACATAGCTTTACGTTTACACAGGCTACGTCTATCTTTTTCAAAGAACATAAAATTTAAATTAAAAATTAGTATAAAATCTCGAACCATGGATTGATCGAACACTACTTTTCTACGACACACAGTGACCACGTATAAAAACTGGCTGCCTCAATAATATTCAAATTTTTTCGAATGCTTGTTCTTGTGACTTACTTATTGTCATTGGAAATGCTGGTATAACTGGAAATTGGTTTCTTTTGAGAGATAAGTGAAAGATAAAATAGCTCTGGAATATGTTGTATGTAGGACTTATTCCGAATTATCCGTTTATTTAGAATCCAAATTTTCCTACTGCATGTGATTTCAGTTAAAACTTCACAATCAATTATGGTGCATAAACTTGATTTGCATTCATTGATTAATGCTTCCATTGTAGTGGTATAGGTTAGTTGCACAGGGAGAAAGGAGAAAAGGGCGAGTTGCACCATATAATCCATGGCCGCGAAATGGAAGGGAGGGAGAATGATAAATTTACACTAAGTACTTAAACTTTTATAGTTTTGTTATTTTATATTGAGATAGTTTTGAGAAGTGATACTAATTTTTATGTATAGCATTTTTTGGCACAATCCTCGGGTGATGGATGCTGTCACGAATCGTGTCAATGCATGGTTAGATGTTCTGTTAACCCTGAAGACGTGCAAATTTCAATTTTATTGTCATTTGTTAGAAGAATGGATGTTTGGAATTTGAAATTTTTTCATGTTATAGATGGAAAGAAATGAAATATGTTATTGACTGGGAAAAAGGACGTGTATGTTTGTTTGTTAGAAAAGTGGTGTGAATATGAAGCTAAATAAAAGAAAGCATGTTGGTTGCTGGTGAAAGCTGAAGTTATATACCAGTATGTTAAGCCAGTGGGAGCAAAGATGGTGTAAGGGACATTTCTCTCTGAAGCAAGTGACTGAAAAAAAAAAATAAAGGTAAACACTTTTTTTAAAATGAATCTTTGAAGTTTTCTTTTATCACATTTAAAGCAATATATGTTTTTTGTTAGAGCTATTCTAATCCTGCTGACTTCAGATTAAATGTATAGCTAGGTTGGTAAATCCATCGAAGTTTTTTTTTTATATTAAAAACAGGCCAGTGTTTGCCCAGTTTTACATTAGCTGTATAGCTAGGTTGCTAAATTCACCAGTTTTTTTTGGTACTTAAGTATTATCCTGGCAGTCATTCCCGCCAAATTGTTTTTTCATAAAAGGTGCTGGCAAACAGTTGCCAATCGTATTTGAAACCATCAATAATTCAATTTGTCCAGCATTTATCTTAGCAAAAAATCGCTCGTCTTGGCAGCTCACCAGAATAATATGTAAGAACCGTTTTTTTTAGTAAAAACGGGCCAATGTTTCCTCAGTTTACATTAGCTGTACAAGTGAGTTGCTTAATCCAATGACATTTTTTTTCCCAGTTAAAAACGGTCCACCGTTTGCTCATTTTAAATAAGTTGTACAGCAAGTTGTTGTATTTGCCACAGTTGTTTTAGGTTAAAAATGGACGGGTGGTTGTAGAATTTTGGGTAAAATCATACAAGCCGGTGCGCACCCCATGTAAACACGGCGACAGCCGCTGGAGCTTGGCAATCGCCAAGCTCCAGCGACTGTCGCCAACCATTTTGCACGATCAGCAAAGTCAAAGTATTTTAACATATTAAAACTGCACATATATTCCACTTACAAAAAACATTAAAACAAAATAAAACGTCCATATTTAAACAAAAAGAACGTCTGCAAATTCAGTAACGGGCAATTTAAAATGAGCAAAACTGTGGACCGTTTTTTAACTCAGCAATTAATCTAAAAAAAATACAGTAGATTAAGCAACCTAGCTGTACAGCTATATAAAACTATGCAACCAGTGGGACCGTTTTTAACTAAAAAAAAACCTCAGTGGATTCAGTAACCTAGTTGTACAGCTATGTAAACTATGCAACCAGTGGACCGTTTTTAACTAAAAAAAACCTCAGTGGATTCAGCAACCTAGTTGTACAGCTATGTAAAACTATGCAACCAGTGGACCGTTTTTAACTAAAAAAACCTCAGTGGATTCAGTAATCTAGTTGTACAGCTATGTAAACTATGCAACCAGTGGACCGTTTTTAACTAAGAAAACAACAGTGGATTCAACAACCTAATTGTACAGCTAATGTAAACTGGGCAAACACCGGCCCGTTTTAAACTCAAAAAAATATCAGTGGATTAAACAACCTAGTAGTACACCTCTTATACAGTCGGTATGATTAGAATAGCACGTAAATAGCACTTGCGAAAACATTAACACATCCAATATCAATTTAAAATTCACATTAAAAACCTTAAACATTGCAAAGATTCGTTAAAAAAAGAGCACTTACCTTTATTTTTTTTTTTAAATAACCGCTCAGAAATGTCCCCAACACCCACCGGCTTATAACATAACAAACACACATATTTCTAACAAACACACACAAATTCTTTTCATATATTAACGTAACACATTTCATTCCCTTCCATCAATAACAGAAACAATTTCAAATTCCCAAACCTGACGAAACACGCATTCTTTATGGTTGCCAGTCACAACTACCCCCAGCAGGTAACTTCACTTTGGCGGTGCATCGCTCACTCTGCCGTCAGATTGTTCGCCAATGATTTGTAAACAAAAACATTGATATGTAAACAATCCACCGTATACGGAATATAGTCCGAATTTTGAATTATTTTGTAGTGAGTTTGATGGTTTTTATCTGTTTCTATTAGTGTAATTTACGTGCAATTTTAATTTGTTAAAATTCTTTGAATTTGCTTTGTTGATTGTACAAAATGGTTAGCAACAGTCGCTGGGGCTTGGCGATCGACAAGCTCCAGCAACTGTTGCCGTGTTTACATGGGGCCCATATCTTCTCATTGGAAATTACCCATTTTTCAAATAGACAGAACAGTATAAAATTTTCAGAAAACTCATTCCAAAATCATTATACAAATACAACATGAATTTTGGACATTTAAAATACCCAAGACTTAAATATTTAACTCTAATGGATCATTTCCTTTTGCTTTTAATTACAATTACAGGAGTTAGTTCATTCTGGGTAAATGCTGTAAATATTTCATAATATTCATTAACTAAACTGATTTTGATATTAATGCTTCATGATGTCTACTACTTTACAGTGTCATGTCCACTATATTTTGTCTAGATGCATCAATCATAATTTATTTATTACTTCAAATAATATCACTTATTACTACGAATTTATTTGATTTTACTCGGAAAATCGCTTGATATATAGTAACTTTGTTAACAAATGAAAAATTTGCATTAACTATTTTAGCAACATGCTTTTATAAGCAATATACATGTTTGATAGGAAACAAAAACAAGTTATGAATTTAGCATGTTGACTCATGCACAGCATGTAAATTATGCAACAATGATTCATAACAAGACATTAAATAACAAACGAAGAAATAGTAATTGACTTACAGTTTTTAGGCAACAAGTTTAACAATAAAAAAAGAAAAAGTTCTAGATCTTAATGAATAACTTCCATCGGTTCCTGCATCATAAAAGTTCTGCTCTCAAAATAAATAAACAACACGACGATTATCAAAAATCGAAATTGTTGAGTGGAGGGGTTTTGTTTTTCACCAGCATGGTTACTATACCATGGAGAATAGAATAAAATATTGTTATTCGAAATGACGTCACAATAAAGTCTGAAGTTTGCGAACTGAAGAAGTTGCAAGGTTTTTCGATGGAACAAGCATGGATTTATGAATGAGCCCAATCAAACGCGCTATCTAGTCCATAGATATAGGATTTCTGCCACTATCGTGTCGTCTGCTCCGGAAGTGCACTGGCAGCAAGTTTCCTCCCCTTGTGCGCAATCTAGTTCACTATTCCTATATCTATGATCTAGTCTAGTGGCTTAAAATGTAACTGTTTTGAAACCGGCACGCTGTACAAGGTTAATAAGTTTAACAATTAGAAAAAATGAAGAAAATTGATTCTTAGATCTTAGAACAAACAGTATTACCATTCGATTGACACTGAGGAACACAAATATAACTATTTTTCATTTATTTCTAATTAGGAAAGAAGTACTATACAGAGCTTCTAAAGTAAGGTGACCAGATTTTTGTAGTCAGAATCGGGGACATGTCCCCGATTCTGACAACAAAACTGGGGACATTTATAATTAATGCAATAATTAACAGTAATTTAATTGAAAAACAATGCAATAATTAAAAATTGTCCCCAGTTCCATTTTTACATTCTGGGGACAATTTGAAAAACGTCCTGAAAATGGGGACTGTCCCCGGAAAATGGGGAGGTTTGATTAAAAAAATGTATTTGAATGTGAGAAAAGTTTTCAGTTTTATGAACAAAAAAATTATGTTTCTGGAAAACGAGTAAGAGATAAATTTCCTACGTAGGTTTCGTATATTAAAAATTAATTATCATAGAATATGAATTAGGCTATGTATAAATATGACTTTCTATAGTTCTGTCAAGTTGTGCGCTTTTCAAAAACTCAATTATCATTTGCAAATCTAAAATAGGAAATTTATCTCTTATTCGAATACTATTTTTGGAGGGTGTACATTACATGATTCTCTGTTTACGAAGAAAAATATCTTGCATATGAAACCGGCAGAGAAAATTTGAATGTGCGGTATGTTTGTGTAATTCGCCTAACAGTATTACAATCACTGAAAACAAACAAACAAACAAAAAGAGTATTTGAAGGTAAACGAACTTTCCTCGTTTAGTTTTGTAAGTAACTAATTAGTTTTTCAAAAAACTCGCAACTCCAGAGGAATATGCCAGAAGTTCATATGTGTTATGCATACTAAACTTTTTATGAAGAGCAACATTTTACATTGGAAACCGGACCCTGACAGCACACTTGCCCAATTTTTGTCCATATCTGGACAAACTTGTCCAAAACATGTCTATGTCTATGATAAGATATCTCCTGGACATCATTTTAGCGACATCTTTGGGAAAGTCCATAATAAGACATGATTGGGGCATGTAACACCCCAATTAAGTCTTATTACGACAAAAACGGGAAAATCCATATTATGTCTGTTATATGACATGAATTGGACATCTAAACACTCCAAACATGTCTATTTTATGACATAAATGGGAAAATCTATCGGCGACAAACTCTGATTAGCTCAATTTGTTTGATCATACGCAGTAACATTTTTGTATGCACGTTGTTTTTAATAATCTGTGGTGGTTGTGGTAAATAGTACCCATATATTTGAAGTTTCCTTGTCAGCTAATTATAACATTTTTATGCGCACTTCTTGCATATTGCTTGCCTATATCACTGTTCTTTACAATACGGGGTAATGTAAAACTTTTTGATTTAATGTGTATTTTAATAAAAAAAATTAAGTCGACTCGTCAGGAATGGCGAAATGTTGAATAAGAAGTTAATGATGAATTATTCCTTATTGAAGCTGAATGTAATGTGAATGATATTGAATCAAAGCCTATTAATGCGCACGATTATAATTATTTTCGTAATGAATTTGAAAATAGGATCGATGAAAATATTTTTGAAGATTCAAATATGTGTGATCCTACAAGCAGTTCTTGTAATAGCTTCATTTCATTTCAGAAATTACTGATGAAACATATACTTCTATTCCTTTATGGTAGTAACTTATCCATAGCATAAAAATAAACTGTGGATATGAGATAGATAGCCACAGAATGTCTTTTTATGGACAAATTATGGATGTCCATAACATGTCCATTTGAATGTCCATAACATGCCCATATGGATAAGTTCTGGATGTCCATAACATGTCCATATGGATGTCTATATTTTGTCCAGAGGATATCATTATGGACGCCGTATTGTGCCATATGGACAAGTTTGGGGGGTATTATGGACAAGATATAGACAAATTTGGGGATGTCAGTTATGTCCCGAACTTGTCCATGATCTCATATGGACATGTTCTGGACAAGTTTGTGCTGTCTGGGGAATAATAAATTTGACTTACAATTGACTATATTTTTGACAGAATGCTTATCGTATATATTTATTATATAACCTTATGGAAATAATTAAATGTTTAAGATGATTGTTTTAATAATTCATTATTATTAATTTTTTTTCAACGGGCAGGCACTTGCCGATTAGCATTGTCCGCTGCAACTGCCCCAAAATATTGTGGCCATTTTATTACGGAGGCTTCAAGTGGGTGGCCTGCTCCCCCCCCCATGAAGGGAAGTGCATATTAGCATCCATGCCCAAGCCGGGAGTCGAACGCGGACCCAAGGCGTGATAAAATGGTTCATAAGATACTACATCACCTGGACGACAATTATTAATAATGTACACCCTCCCAAAAAATATTGGAATGCAAGTAAAGTTTCACATGCTGGTTTCATATATAAAGTTTTTTTTTTTTTTTAACCCATTCGTGCCTGGATATTTTTGCGACTTTTTTCGATTTTTGCTAACACCTGCAGTAATTGATAAATTTCTGATGTCAACTTTTTGAATAAGGGATGATTTCATTTAAAATCATTATGTATAAAAATTGAAATGTCAACATCTTACTTGGCCATATTAAAATATTTTGTGGAATTGAGGTTTAATACTCGCGAATAAAGGCTAGCAAAAATAAATAATGTTTTCAACTGATAGCGAAAATGCCGTCCCAAAAAAGGGACGCTAGGCATAAATGGGTTAAGTGGATCATGTAACATACGATAACAAGTTCTGATATTTCTTTTCATTTGTGTGTTCTTTAGAAAATCAATCACTTATTTACAAAATTAATACAGGAAATTTCGTTCATACAGGAATACAAAGGGTGTAAGTTAACTTTTTATTAGGAAACTTTCTGTCAACTGTATAATTCTTAAAAAATGGGTTGTAAGTTAACGGGTGTAAGTTAACTTTTTATTAGGAAACTTTCTGTAAACTATATAATTCATTTATGTATATAGTATTCGTTTATTTTATATAAGTTAACCCATTTATGCCTAGTGTCCCTTTTTTGGGACGGCAGTATCGCTATCACTCGAAAACGTTATTTATTTTTCCTAGCCTTTATTCATGAGCCTAGTATTGAGCCTCAACTCCAGAAAATATTTCAACATGACCCAGTGGGACTTTGATATTTCGGTTTTTATACATAATGATTTTAAAAGAAATCATCCCTTGTTCAAGAAGTTCACATCAGAAATTTATCAGTTATTGCTGGTATTAGCAAAAATCGAAGAAAGTCGCAAAAATATCTGGGCACAAATGGGTTAAATAATTTATTTGTGATTTAGTGCTTTGATTTTTAAATTTTAACATCATGTCTATCATTATGAAATTATTATTATGGGTAAACTATAATACAGGAATGCTCAGCTTATAAATAATTTTCATTATCTTACGTTTTTATAAAATTATGTTTTTATTGATGTTTAATGCCTCAAAATATATGAATGGTTTACACTTAAAAAATCTATGAACTAATGTTTCCAAAACGCAATTTTCCAATTCAGTGGGGAAAAAATAAATACATTTTCGTAGATTTCAATTTTTAACTATTCTGTTAGGACCATTGATATATAGGCTAAGCTGGATTGCTGTCTGGACCGGTTTTTGCGAGCCGTCCGATTGTGGCTCTTTGAATGCCCAGTTGGTGAAAAAAATGGCAAAAAGATCTTTCTGCCCTTAGTAATGCTATGCGTTTGTAAGTTAATAAGTTAATATTTCCGTTAGCTTTATATATAATAAACTAATTTTTTCAGAAAACGGTAGGGCTTATTTAGACATTTTGTAGTAGTATCGCAAAAAGAGTTTAAAAAATATATAGATTGCATTTTGAATTATCTTAATCGGAAACTAATAAATAAATCCTCAGTGATAATCTCAAAAATGCTGCATTTTTCAGTAAAGAAATAACATGCATTTTGAAAATTTTTAAGATTAATTCTTATTTAGGTCGGCATAAAAAACAAGCTCATTACCGTTACACCTGGTTTTGAAAATTGTGTAAGATATTCTAAGAGGCCTATTCACATGGTTATATGTGAAAAGCAAGTAGTTTCAAAGCTTTATAATTAATCAAACTTAAAAAAAATAATTTTTAAGTTCAATATCGTATTCAAAAGTTTGTAAGCCATAGTTTAATAACCACAATATGGAGAAGGTTAACAACATTGATATTGAAAAAAAAATCAAATACTTTTTTTTAACATCTAATGAACTGATAATTTATTTTCCCGCTAAAAAAACATTTCAAATAATACTTTGACAATGCATGTCAACTTAAAAAAGTGATATTTTTTTTTCTCAATACCTTTTCGTTTGTTCCTACAGTAAATTTAACAAATATGCATCTGATGATACTGTAGGGATCTAAAAAATGCTGATATATAAACGCTGAGATTTTGTGCATTATTTAAATTCTGGATGTGCTTCGTAATTATCAAAAAAGATAAAATGTCATTATCATGCAGTGTAGAGTAACCCATTAGCTGTCAAGGGGCAGGTCTTGTACACTGATTTTAAAGAAGTCAATTTGAAAAAAAAAAGAATAAACATTTTTATATGTTCATTAACCACAATATAAAATTAATAATATATCAGACAACTGAAAAAGTCATTATTCACGAACACCACTATATACACTCATACAAATAATAAACTTGTATAATTTGTAGTGAACTCAAATAAACAAAGCTATGTAAATATTTAACTGATTTAAGATTCTTATTTATTTTCATCTTACTGTAGATTGACTGTAAAAATATCAAATTATATGCTAAGCTGTTGAGCAATTCACAAAATATAGCACATAAAAATTATTTAGAGGATAAACTTAGGAAAAATAAAAATAAATAATAACTACTTAAATTCAGTACTTTTAAATATAATAATTGTACTAATTAATTCTTGTGCATTAAAAACATTTTAATAATTTATGACAGATTAAAAAGTTAATAAATTTTAGAAAATTTGTAAATTTTTGACAAAAATCGTGATTGTTTTAAGACTGATTTAAATAACATTTATTTTCAATCATAATATAAGCAATATCAGGGCTTTGATCCTGCGCAAATTGCAAGTTTTTTCTATTGTAAAATTGGATCATATTAAAAAAAAATCACGATATTCTTAAAGATAAGATCTTTATTTAATAAAATCATAAAAGAATTTCCTAAAACTATTCTTACATTCAACATTCTTAGATTGCAGTTACTTTTAAAATGACTGTTCTCTCTGAAAATAAATAAGTAAATAAACAAACAAATAATAATAATAAAACTTTTTTACACCAAATTTCAGTAGTTTCTTCTATTTTTGCTATCGTTTTTAAATGTTACAAATACAGCATTCTCCGATAATAAGTTTAAGTCTGATTTTACCTGAACTGTTTTTACGCAAGAAATTCTGATGATCAAATCTCACTATTTTGTAGAATTGCATGGCAGTTTTTCACGCATAATTTCAAATTTAGTCATGCAATCCTTAATTAAAAATGATTTGGTTTATTAAACAGAATAAAAATCGTAATAACGTAACACAACAAGCGAAATGCAGTGTTAAGAGTAGAGTTATGTTCGAAAACATACAAAATAAAAGTACTTTCTTGTGAATTTTTATTTTCCTTCCAGATGCATCAGTTACTCCAAACTTATTGGAACAATTATAGGAACAACAAGACTTCACCATTGTTATTGCCTTGTTTATAGAGACGTTACAAATTTAAACTTCATACAAAAGTATACGCACAGGTCACTATTTTGCCACTTCCGTTTGCACGTTGTTTTGTTTACGGTGAGCGAAGGCTCAAAATCTCGGAAGGAAAAAACCGATCCAGACAGAAATCCAGCTTAGCATGTATATTAGGGTGATTCATAAAAGACCCTAAAAATTTTTTTTCCCTTTTTTTTAACTCTCAACCCCTAAAAATGGTCTATTCCACTAGAAAACATACCAGTATTTTTTTAAGAATTTTTAATTGATATTTAAGGGTCGCTACCGAATTTTGAAATATGAGAAATGAAGCAAAAACTATAAATTTTTAAATAAATAATTTTATTACAATCAGAATACAGTTTTATGAATGAAAATACTAAATAACAGTGTTGAAACCTCGAAGTAGAAGAAAAAAATGTTATATAAAATTTGACTTATTGACGTTGGGGTTTTTCTGTCTATAATTCTTAACTAACAACATCAAGTACTGCTTCTGCTCCTCATCGTTTGTATGTAATTTGTTGTATTCTTCCATCAAAGCAACACCTCGTTCAGCTATATCATTAACGACTCTCATGTTTTGTACAATTTCTTTAGCTGACCTGTAGCTTTCTTCTTCTTCCCACAGCTCAGGATCTTTTTGTATGAACTCGCATGAAATACCAGTCGTGTTGAAAAATTTCATTGTATTTGATGTAACGAAATCTTCGATATTTTGATTGCATCATACCTCAAAGATGCCTTTTTAGGACTGTTTTCCGAACTTTCGTTATTCAGTGCTAAAATCATTCTGCGTTTTGTTTCATTAGAAATTCGCTTATCAAAAAAAGCTAGAGCAACCAGTTCTTCAGAAAGATACCAAAGATGACCCAACATCTTTTTCCCGGCGACTTTGGCTAAAACTGTATCATGTTTTTCGAACTCAACTATGTCCTTCAAAATCTTCAGGTCATTTTCAGGTGCCATATAAGCCACTGGCGCTGTAAACCAGTATTTTGCATAGACAAGTACAACAAATATGCAGATATCCGTAATGGCCTTAGCTTCTTTAATTGTGATCTTAAGCTGGTGCTTAAATAGAAACATTTTCAATGCATATACAGCTTTCGCCATCCAACGTGCACGATGCATTCCAGAAGGGGCTTTGAATGAGATACCGCTTTCAGGAATCCCTCCTAAAAAGATAATGATTAAATGAAGGAGCTCCCTGTAATCGTCACGAGGCTGAAATTGTTGTAGTTGATTCTGAGCAAAAGTAATTATATCGGTCGCAGCAGTTTGAACGCAATTCCAAGTAGATGGTTCAAAAATTGCAGTTTTGAAGTCTTCCTGATTTATTTTTGTCCAACGGCTCTTAAATTTTTTGAAAATTATAATTTCAGGACCGCTGGATGGTCCAATAGCTGATACTACGACAGCTTCCAGTACGATTTCTAAGATGTGATGCCGACAAGGGAGCCAAATCAATTCTTTTTGCATTTTTTGTTCCAAAAGAATACAGGCTCCGTTTATTCGCCCAGTATTAGATGCCGTTGTGTCGAAGCACATACATCTTATTTTATCACGTAAGTTCCACGATGAAATTGTCTCGAAAATAGCAGACGCCATGGTTTCTCCTTTGCCATCTGGAAGCTTAGCAACGGCCAAGAGCTGGTCCACTCCTTTTCCAGATACCAAGATTGGTAGACGATCTACTACTTCATGCCCTGTTATGTCCTCGAGCATTTTTCCATCCCAGTGCACAGTTAGTGTAGTTTGGGGTTGGAAATCAGATTTTATTGATTCAGCAAGCTGCAGTCTATTATTCATTCTTTGGCGACGTATAGAGGAATAGCTTACGTTGTATTCTGATACATTACAGCCTAGACTTTTGAGTGTAGATGTCAAAACAACAGTTGCTTTCCGGTCGCTCAATTTAGCGACATCGAGACTAGTTGCTAAATTAGAATCTAGGATTGTTTTTCGGCCTCGTTTCCTTGGTATCGAAAAATCTTTGCTTGAAGAAGGTCCTGGCTTCGGAGAATTAGGACGACTTTGACTCATGTCACTATCACTCCTGTCCTCTGTAGAAGAAGTAGCTGAAGATGACAATAAATCGTATTTCTCAGTTAGTCTATTTATTGCTTCTTTTTCTTTTTCTTTCATTTTTTCCGACTTAACTTCTTTTTCTAATTGTTTAGCAAGTTTTCTAGCATACTGTTTATCAATCTTACCGATTCGTCCAAGACGGTTCATTTTTCTTTGGTTCAAAAGAAATTGCTTATCTTCGTCAATATTCATTATATTTAGAGCATTAGAGTGAGCTATATCAAACAGAACATTTAAATTTGATTGCCACTTGTTTTCTTTTTCTTTGATTGTTGCTGAACGCTTTGCCTTATTTTCTTTATTTTTTTTTAAATTCTGCCATTCTTTGAAATATTTGAGTATTTTTGTGATAACATGTTGCTTTTCCTTGGTGGGAATACTTGCTTTTTCCCATATAGCCATCACACCACCAGCAGTTAATGACGCTGATTCTCTATTTACTTTTTTCATTACATTTTTATAGTGAAAAAATAAACTCATTACTTCTTGCACTGAGGGTAATCTTGTTTGCACTAATTCTGAGCAAGTGTGTCCGATCAACCATATTTCATCTCTTTTTCTTGTTTTTATAACATCTGAAGCCATTATATGAATAATATTACAACACTAAACAAAACAAAAAAAACAAAAAAAAAACGAAAGTAAGTCGCATTCACGAGCGAACACAACCACTTTGGATTTCAATGATTTTATCTCTGGGTAAGAAGCAGGATTGTTTATGTTGTAAATATCAGTCCAGCTAACTAAAGCTGGGGAATGTCATACGCATAAAATGTTTTTTTTCTTTTTTCTCCCCCCCCCCTCCTGCAGTGGGAGGTGCTCAATTTATTGGTACTTGCTTGATATAGGGGTGGCCGGAAGTAAAGAAGAGAAGGAAACGCGTAGACCCAAAAGGGCGTTATTGCAGTTAATTTTTAAACTTTGAGAGTTGGTAGCGACCCCTAAATATCAATAAAAAATTCTGAAATTAATAACCAATTCATATTTTAGTAGATAGAATGATATTATGGGTTGAGAGTCAAAAAAATAAAAACTTTAATTTTATGAATCACCCTAATGTATATCAATGGTTAGGACATTTAGGCTACCGAAAGATGTGAATAAATTTTAAAGCGAGACAGATAAATCATGACGAGCGCATCGATTATGTAGCCATTTCCAACATAATTATTTTTTTGCTACATTTATTACTGCAGGATAAATATTAAAAAAAAAGTCACAAAGGTATTTTTTAAATCTGCATACTTAAAACCATAAGCTGCAGCCACTGTATTTGTGGCATTTTTGATCCATTAAAAATACATCAACACCGCTTGCGATGCAAAGATTACGTAGCATCCTGGTCTAACTATGAACAGTTATACGCCACAACTTCTTGCTACTTCCCTGATGCCAGATATTGTAAAAACTACACTGCTATTTGCATGCACATTCGTAAACATCACAGCTGGATTAAAAGAAAAAAAACAGTAATATTTTCATTGAACAGATTTTATGTCCTCCTATGCAATAGATAGGTTGAATCCAGAACGTACTATAGAAAAAGAGAGGCAAGAAGCTGGATGTTCAAAGGATTCAGTGTGAATATTTACAGTTTTATCTCCTATGGTTTCCAGTGAGGATGATGGACTGCCAATACCTGAAGATGTTTGACCATTAAAAAAGGTATACCCAAGAATGAAAGCAGCTAAAAATAATCGTTGGAGCAGGGCTGGCAAGTTTCTGCCGAGGCGGTTAAAATCACTGGTAGAAACCGGTTAAAACCGGCATGACAAAAACTCCTATCTGCCACATTTGTGGCAGAAAATGACATAAAAGTGATTACTGGCACACATTAGATAATGCACAGGAAAAACAATTAAATGTCAACTAAGGTTCAATTTATTTACAATATTATCACCACTCAAAATCAAATATTAAATTGTTTTCACTCTGTAGTAGCCAATAACGAAAGACAAGTTCTGATGCGGTGTTTCTAAACCTCAACAATTTCTCAATTTATCATGCAGAAATGAGAAATTTGAGAAGATTCTTTCAAATCCAGCAGAACTAATAGGCATTGCGATCAAGGAACAAGCAAGATTTGTGAAACTTTCATTATTACACTTTTTTAAAAATTGGAGCACCGTGTATTAGCTGGGGTAATTGTCAAACCTTGTCAGGAAAAATACGTTTCAGGAAATGGGCCGATTTGTTTTGCAAAGCTATGATATGAAGTAGAGAATTTGGGTTAATATAGGAAAGAAAAGTTCTGGCATTTTCTTCTTGGGCACATGATAATTTCATGATTTCCCAAATGCTTTGGATGCAGCATATAAGCTGGCAAATGATAATCAGTAACTGCCTGTTTAAGTCTATATGTCACTTCTTTTTCATAAGCAATTTTAACAATAACCAATTTAATTGCTTTGTTTCAGAAATTTCAGGCTTGTCATTTAATTATTTTTACACTAACTTATTAAATATTAATTATATGATTTTTGTAACTGTTAATGACGTTTCTTAGTTTCTGCCAGTTTTTATCGGTTATAAACAGTTTCTGCCACTCGCAGGGTTAAAACCAGTATCTGCTGCCGGCAAAAAACCAAACTTGCATTGGAGAAAGGGAACTTCCAAAATATTGACTGATTCACCAAATCTGAAATCATTGATGGAGGAAAAGAAAACCTAAGAGAAGAAAAAGGATGAAGTACAAAGAAGACGAAAAGAAAGATAACAAGCCAAGACTAGGCAGATAATGAAGGAAACTTGGTTTTCATCTAAAAATAAGCAGAAATTTTGACAATAGCTCAAATGACCGCAAATGTTATTACCTGGTATATGGAGATAGATTTTAAAACAGCAAATGTTTCATTCATTATAATAAAAATTAAAAAATTCTAAAATAACACACATAAAAATGTTCTTATCGTCAGTATGCAAGTTTAAGAAGTTCCAGCCTTCATCAGCTACAAAAAGGGATCTACCAACCACAAGAGCAGTAGAGTGAAAGTGAAAAAGTAAGCAGAGGAAAAAGAAGTCGAAAAGGTGTTGCTATTCGAAGGAAGTGTTTAGTTCTCATTCTACTGCTCTTGTGATTGGCAGAGACTTTTTGTTGCTGGTGAAGGGTGAACATTTTTCACCTGAAACGCGTATGCGATGACTATATTTTTTTCCTACACAGTTTTAATTCTTCTTTTAAACAACAGTTTTCTGTTGACAGTTTTTTTTTTGTTGTTGTTTCACTCATTATTTTTCTACCTATATAACATAGAGCTAATATTGTGCGGAAATAGGAAATTCCTTTATTTAAATTTGCTGGCAAAAATGCAATTGATTTCTCTTAATTTCGTGTGTTAATTGAGGTTCATTTAACGTTTTATAAAGTATATGTCAACTTACTTAATCTTCTGAAAATTTTAATTGATACCATCAAATTCTTTACATTTTTAAGTACCTTTTTAATTTATTGGATATGTCTATCATCGATATTTAAGGAAATAAAGCATAGCTCAGTGTTTCTGAGATACCTTATATATATATATGCATTTACATACACTGCTCAACACAATGAAAGGATATTGAGGTTATGGGTCGATCTTGCAGCTGGACAATTGTATAGATGATTGACATATAATCGAAAGACATCGAAGTCTAAATGAAAAAAAAAATACACATGCTTAGAAGAAAATAATGCATTTTATTGAGCATATGGGTAGAAAAGGAAAAAAAACACAATTTGTGCATGTGAGAAAAAAATAATAAAAAAGGTTTTTCCTTGGAAGAAAATGCTTTTAATAAGGGGTATGATTTCCCCGGACTGCCAACAACGTTGAACACCTTTGAGGCACGGAGTCCATGAGGCTATTAATGAGGTATTCTGTCCCAGTCCTCCAGAAGAGCTATTTCCAGTTCTCGAAGAATATGTAGAGGTGGTAGGCGGCTAGCAGTTCGTCTCCCTAGATTGTCCCAAACGTGTTCCATTGAGTTCATGTCCGGAGAAAACGCTGGCCATTCCATTCGTACGATTCCTTCCTCGAAAAGGAAGTCATCTACCAAGCAAATTGGCCTGCATTTGTCGCCCATTAGCATGTCGCCAATTGCTGCAGCGTAAGGGACTACAAAAGGTCTGAAAGTTTCATCAATATATCGATGACTGGTCAGAGCTCCATTCCAAATGATGTGGAGATCGGTGCGCCCATCCATGAAGAGGTACCAGCATAGACCATCGCTCCCCCACCGCCAAATATTACATTTTCCAGCACGAACTCAGGGGTGTTTCTAGTCCCACGTTCCCTTAGATGAAAGTACGCCTATTATCAGGATGAACAGAAAAGCGACACTCGTCAGAGAAAAGACTATTACGCCATTAGTTTCTCATCCAGTTCACATTCTCTGTTTCCCACTCCATGCGGGCCGTACTATGCCTTGCTGTTAACCTAACATATACCATTGGTCGGCGAGCGTACAGATTTGCAGTGTGGAGTCAGTTTCGAACAGTTTGAGTTGAAACACTTGTGCCAGTAGCTGAATGAAGTTGTTGTTGAAGAAGAGTGGCATTTATATTTCGGGTGTCTCTGATGCCATCGGTGTTAAATATCGATCTTCATTGGAATTTTTGCAAATCTACGACCTTGCCCTGGTCTTGCATTTCCAGTCTCTATGAAACGGTTCTAGATCCTTGATATCACACTTTGGGAGACTCCAATGGCTTCTGATACTTCGACTTGTGTTTGGCTCCCTTCTAAACAGGCCAACAATTCTCCAAAATTCTGATTCAGTTAAAATCTTTTGTTGAGACATCGCACTCATCCAAACAAAGCACTTACAGAATGTCGATCGTTCTTTTCCACTTTGATAAAGTTGATGGCAAAATTTCATTCGCTGCCACTAAAGTGTCGTTTTTGACGTCAAAGTAAAAATTTGCATACTCCAAAGTTTGAAAATGTGAAAAATTTGCCTTTTTGACTGTCCTCTTCCATTTTCAAAAAAAAAAAAAAAAATTCTCTTATACTGTTGTTTTATATAAAACTTACATTATCCTTTAATTGTTTTGAGCAGTGTGTGTATATATAACACTACTGGCCAAAAGTATTGCAAGTTTCAGAAATCGAACCCTTTTCAAGATGAAGCCCCCTCTCCCCGGTCAAAATTAATCAATAGAATTGATATTTTTAATGTCAACATGTTAAATGAATAACTTCGAAGACAAGATAGCATTAAGTTAAAGAAAAATAATTATTTAATTTATTGAAAAAATATATAGGTTTTTATAAGTCATAATCCATTTTGGCTAGCCGGAATAAAATTAAATAAAGAATTCATTTCAAGTTTATTCTGCAAAAAGAGGATAATAAATAAATGCAATTTAACTAAAGATCCTTTATTATGTTGCTGAGCAGCCTTGACTTAGATCACAACAGCCACTCTTTTAGATATGGAATCCACAATGTTTTACAACACTTCCTTCGGTGTTTCATGGCGCCCACTTCAATGATGGGTTCCAGAAGCTCTCATTTTGTTTTTTGGTGATTTTTAGATGTATTCTTTCCAATTATACTACATAAGTTCCCAAAAATATTAAATATGGCAAATTTCCTGTTCATTTTTTCTGGGCTTATTCTTAAAACGATGGTTAGATTTCTCAAACTTGCAATACTTTTGACCAGTAGTGTATATATAATAAGCAAAATAAGTATATCATACTGCAAAAAAT
>JAWZYV010000916.1:0-20069 GCA_038373885.1 Cheiracanthium punctorium | reverse complement strand
GTGAAACATAAATTTTACTCTCTAAATTTGCTAACTTTCTTGAAAATGCAGCATCTATCGTTGTACCGAAACGCGTTGTTGATTGAAGTCGAGAAGTATTCATAGTTAGATCCAATTTTTTCTTTTTAAAAATCAACTGACGGCTGAGATTCTTGGTAGCGAAAATTAACATTAAAATCTACAGTAAGAATCACCGGTAATTCATGATAATTATTTAGAATCCAGGAAGTGTCCATGTAGTAGTATTATTCTTTAACTGTTTTTCTTATACCTTTGTTCCGTCGGGAGTTTGGGTTTGAATGGGAGGAATGTCCATAGTCTAGTATTATACTTTAACTCAGTTCTTTAACTGATGTTTTCCTCTGATTATTGGGTTCGAATGCAGGTAGTGTATTTTTTTTTTTTAGTGTTTTTCTATCAGAGTATTCTTAAGCGTTGATTTCGTCTGCTGGTAGGTTTCGAATTATTTATCTGTATCCATGTTTTTTAAAACTGCAGGTTTCTATCTATTGTTTGGGAATGATTGCAGCCAGGGTCCGTTTTCTTTGTGGTGTTTCCATCGCAGTGTTAAAACACTTACTCCGTCTTGAGGTTGGATTAGAATCCACGGAGTGTCCATTTGTTATTCTTTTATTTTGTTCTTAAAACCCTTTTGCAGCCAGTGTTTGTTTTCTTTATGGTGTTACATACCCGTGTTCTTAAAACCGTTGTTTCCGTCTGGATATCGGGTTAGCATCCAGGAAGTGTCCGTGTTGAAACTATTATTCTTTCACTGTTTTCTTAAAAATGTTTTTCTCGTAGGGTTTGGATCGAGAGAATGTCTTTGTTGTGGTATTTTTTCTTTAACTGTGTTCCTAAACTGGTGTTTTTCTTCTGTCGGTTGGTATCGAATGCACCTAGGGTCTATTATTAAGTTTTTTCTATGGCAGTGTTCTTAAACCTTTGTTTTTCCTCTGCTGTTTTTTGCTCGAAGTATTATTCTGTTTAAAAATTTGGCTCATTATTATAAATAACTCAAAAACACATGAGCATTATTAAAATATTATATATATTATTTAAGTACAGACAAACAATATTTATGTATCATGGCAACCAATCATGTCAAGTTTTTACTGATAATTCCATTAAATATTGTATTAATGCCATTGAAAAACATGTGAGTAAAGCAACGGAATGCACCATAGTGCCACTTTCTGTATTCGGTGCGTAGGCCCTTGTTTTATCGGAGGTGACGGGCTGGGTCGCCGGCTTTAACAACAGTGAGAGACAGTCAGCAGGATCGCCGCCTGTTCAGCGAAAGACTTCACACAGTGGCTCTGACAAGAGCCGGTCCACTTATCCACTGAACAGGGTCATCAGACAAGATCTTGCTTCAAAACAGGTAGGGAGTAATGTCGACGCGCAGGGAGCACAGTCGACGTTCTCAGGAAACGAACGCCCGAGAGCTGCTCCGCAAATAATTAAACTTATAAATCTGGAAAAAAGCTTGTTAGGTGAGACGTCAATATGAAGTAAAAAATCACTTGCAATAGCTAATTTTTGTCACGCAAATGATTAACTTTTTTTGACTCTCGGATATGAAAATGTTTGCTGAAAATAGCGAAAAAATTGCTTTTAAAATGAGGGAAACGGGTGGATTTTTCAGATTTTTTAAAGTAGCGCAGATTGTTTTTCTACATTTTTTATACATGATTATGGAAATTTTTCAAGGGAATCGTACAAAACGGTGTTGAAAATTATCAGGCTTTTTTTGTTCTTGACATTGCAATGTTTTTTGCAGTCATGGCGGAATGAAGAAGCAAGGGGGAAAAATACGTCATTTCCTTTACTGAGCATTACTTCCGTCGGAAAATAAATCTGAGTTACTCCCTAGTTGCGCCTAAAGAACTTTTACTTCAAAAAACTTTAATAAAGTATTTTCATTCAACATATACAGATGAGATATTCGTGGATAGTGGGAAAACAGTGGAGTCCTGACGTTTGCGTAAGATGTGTTTCAAGACCAATTGTTAACCTTCCTACCCTGTTGAAAAAAAGTTACGTTTTACCTGGATGGGTCTAATCGACCCAGTTCGTATAGATTTATTCAAGTCTTTTTACAATAGTTTCCCGTTTGGCTCATTTTGGATGCTATTATTAGTTGATGATTAAGTATGTATATTTTTACCTCATTTATACCTCTTTTTTTACTGTTTTCTCCCCCCCCCTCTTCCCCCAGTTCGACCGATTCCTTGATTGCATATGTGGCTTGTTAAAATATTTAAAACGCACGAAATAATTACTTACTATTTTACTTATTTCTACATATTTTACTTACATATGAAATATTATTGCACATTACAATATTTACATATTAATACAATATTTTCAATATTGTCAAGAGCTGGCAATACACAAGTATTTGCATGCTCTTGACAAAGATATGACTGACAAGATCCACATCTTGTCTGAGTTTTTCTATCTTTCTTAGGGCCGCATTCTTTGCACCTTCCTCGTTTAGGTGTTTTCAAATTATCTGCATGGCCTTCTTTTACAGCTAGTAACTTCTTTTTTATAGCTACCAACACATTCGTTTTTTCCCGGCGATTTCTTTGAGAGTCTGTCAGCTGTTTTTCGATTTCTTTCAGAAAAAGTCGTCTTTTGAAAAGTTTGCGTTCATTATACGACGGATTTACGTGCATGAAAACAACAAAAGCATTAATTGCAGCTAGATCAATCATTTTATAAAACAAACAAACCGGCCACCTCCTTGTTCCTCTCTTACATGTATAGGTGGAAGCTTGTTTATCTGTTGTGCCCACTCCACCTTTAGTTTCATTATAAGATTAAATCTGGTTTCTTTTCATTTTTCTGTGACACTTTTGCGTCCTGATGCATAGTGCAAAGAAGAATCACTGACTTATTTCTTTTTGGAACATACGGTAGCAGAGTCTTATCCTGTTAAAATCCGAACACTGAGGAGAATACAGCCCTATCAGATGATACTTGAAATTCAGGACGAATAAACGTTTTATTTTTTCTGAGAGTCCCAAAAAGTGTTAATTTCTCTTTAACAATTCTTCTGCAAGATATAATCGGTTTAAAAAATTATCGACCGTTATGTTCCGAGCAGCGTCCTCAACTGCCTTTACCAGGCGCAAAACAACATTTATTCCTTGGTTTATATCACGCTCACGATGAAGAGGCTTTCCAGTATACATTTCAGCGTTGTACCCGTATGCTGTTTTTACATCCGACATCAACCATAATTTAATTCCATACTTCCATCTTGGCTTTGTTGGTAAATATTGCCTAAATGGGCACTTACCTCGAAATGGCACGAGCTGTTAATCTATCGTCAAACATTCGTAAGGCACCAACATCTTCGGAAATTGTGCAACAAACATCTCAAATAATGATCTTATTGGTGCTAATTTATCCAGGCGTCGCGACTTGTTCTGCTTTCTTTGTTGTCAAACCTAAGGAACTGCCTAATTATTCTAAAGCGTTGTAAAGACATAGTTGCACGAAAAATAGCTCGGCCATCATCTTCGCTGCACAACTCTTTGAGAGATTCTCCAGCTGATTTATAAACACCAGCAAGTTTCACGGCTGTTATTGACTGCTCAGTTGTTCGCTGAATTCCATAACGCGTAGGATCAGGACTCAATTTCTTAATGTTGTGTTGCCTATACAGCAAAAAAATAATAAATAAATAATAATAATAAAATTTGTTAGGAATATCAGGATTTTTTAATAAACAAAACATTTTGTAAAAATAAAATGAAAAATAACTATAAATTGAAATTAGATTACTTTCCGATCTTAGCATGAAGTAGGAGTGACTTTACACCATTCAGTTTTGTTTCTACTAACAAACGTAGACCGTGGCTGAATTCTTTCTTCAATATCTGTCGTATCTATCTCTTCATCAGAAATATCTTCATTCGATATGTGATCTGATTCATCTGTTTCAACACATTCATCTTCACCTATATCAGATAGATCTGAAAGCTCTTGATCAGAAAGCTCTTGTAAGAGTTTTCTGATCTCTTCTTCAGAAAGTTTACGTTTGCGATTTGCCAAGTTATTGAACTAAAAAGGAAATGGCTAAGCATACCAGGCAGATAATAGATCATATTTATCCTTCAATATAATCCCGTCATCTATCGACCATACAATAAAATAAAGTCTATTCAAAATATGAATGGGTTTTCCATGTATTTCTACGCAACATGATAACATGGGTCGATTTGACCCAGACAGGTAAAATGTCACTTTTTTTACAGGGTGATTAAAAAACACTCTTACGACTCTGAATATCTCACATATTAAACGAGTGCACATTTTTGAGGAATACATGAAGTTTGAAAGATCTAAATTAAAACCCGTGGAAGATATTGAAAGATCAATTTTAGAAATGGGTCGAATCGACCCAGACAGGGTAGAAAGGTTAAGTGAAATCTTCGTTTTGTGAGATAGGGTATATATATATATATATATATATATATATATAGCTAACCTCTAATAAAAGTATTATTTTTTTATCTTAAGCTATAATAGTTTAATTAAATTTATTTTTCCATTTAAATTTCATGTTTATGTCGTTTATGTCTATTAATGTTTATTATAAATGTACATAAAACATATATGCTGAAATTTGAATTTTGACTCATATTATACGAGTGTTTCTGAAGTGTTATCAAGTGTTTCATTATACGCCGAGTATACAGGGTACAATGAAACACTGTCAACCTTCACCTTTGGATATTTTTTAACCATGAAGATGCTGTTTACAAACTCACAAAAAATCATTTAAATGGGGAAAAGAGTAGATTAAAATTGTCCATTCACTTTATTACTGTACATGCAAATTTGTGAACAGGAAAAAAAGTAGTGAATTTTGTTTCATTGTACCCCAACTTCCCCTACTTACCGCTGCGAATCATTATTTTCTCTCATGATAAAAATTAAAACTAGTTTAAGAACGCAAATTACATATTAAGGTTTTGCGTTTAAGGTTGATCAATTAAGGTTTTGCGTTACGAGGCTTGATTCAAATACTAATTGCTTTCAAGCTAGAAACAAATCTAAAAATCCCACTAACTTAAATTTTCAATTTTATTTTAAAATTATTTTAGGAGTTGTTGTTATGTTGCTTTTTTAAAAATTAATTTTTTTTTCTATTGTATTTCTTCATATAATGTAATAAATTTATTTAAAAATGCTTCTACTTTATTATTTTTTATTGAATTGCTATTTAAATATGTAGTTGTTTTTTAAAATTAAAAAATCTGAAATATATATATATATGTAATGTATAAAAAAGTAATTTGGGCTTTACTAGTTTGGGTATTGTTCAAGCGGGTACTTTCACTGTAAGTTTTGCTTTCCTGTCATACTTGCCACGCGCGCTCTGGAGCTATGTTTTATTTATTTTGTTATTTGTCAGACATCAGGCCGTCGATTCTGAGTTCTTTAGAGTGTACACGTGTCCCCACGCCTTTGTAGCCCCGGATGCGGGTCATGTTGGTAAATGTGTGTGGTTCGATCAGAGATAAGAGAGAGGCGGAGTTATGTCTTCAGAAACCACGTGGTGTGGTGAGCGTAAATACACCCGCACATCGAAAATCGAGAGACTTCTGCCACTGGAACTGCTTAATTAGTCTACGCTGATTTTTGTACCCGTCTCCCCTCCCCCTCTCCTAACTCTATATTGTAACTTAAATGTAATATTCAATAAACCACATTATCTGCCTTAATTCTGGAACTTTACTGGAATATCTGACGTCTCATTCTTATATATATATATATATATATATATAGATATATATATACATACATACATATGCTGATACAGGTATACAAAGAAGGGGTTGCACAATGCAAACAAAAAAAAATCTGGTGCGCGCGACTGAAAATTTCATTTGCTTCCGCAATTTTGAAAATATAAGAAAAGATTGGTGCCACTTTATTTTTGTCAGTTCCACTAAATATTTGGATTGTATTTGCATCCCTTGCGCTAATAAATGTATACAAATATAAAAAATTACAGTATCTATAAACCTGTAATTAAAAAAATAATTATTAATGATTAATGTTATAATAAGTTATTACTCGTATGTGAATACAAAAATCTTTTATATCGTTACTTTTTATGCAAAATAATAACGACTTTTTTGTAATATTTCTATATAATGCAATCAATTGTTAAAACTATACAAAAATTATTATAATTTCATAGGTACGTCAACGCATACGGCCTCCTTTATTACTGCCCAATTTACATGTGGCCTCCAATGGTAAAAAGGTTCCTCATCTCTAGAAGCTAGAATATGTGGGGATGTTCAAGAGAAGAACGACTTCAACTCGCAACCTCCTAAAGCAACCATTCAGAGTCAGGAAGCAGTATTGCTTAACCCATTTATGCCTAGCGTCCCTTTTTTGGGACGGCATTTTCGCTATCAGTCGAAAACGTTATTTATTTTTTCTAGCCTTTATTCGCGAGTATTGAACCTCAATTCCAATAAATATTTCAATATGGCCAAATAGGATGTTGACATTTATATTTTTATACATAATGATTTTAAATGAAATCATCCCTTGTTCAAAAAGTTGACATCAGAAATTTATCAATTACTGCTGATGTTAGCAAAAATCGAAGAAAATCGCAAAAATATCCAGGCACGAATGGGTTAAGGGAGCAGGACACATTACCACTGGAACTCAACTGTCTCAATTCCAGGTATGAAATTTTGCAGTGAGGCTTGTAAATATGTAAGCCAGCCAATTAACCCCTACCCCTTTTTATACACCTCTCTGTTTTTTTAAACCTTTAGAATGAGAATTAATGCATGGTCATGCACGTTTAATTTAAATGATGAGAATTTAATAATTTATTAATTGTTTTAAATCAAATAAAATTCATTAAAATGTTTTAGTAAAAGAGGATTTGATTACGGTGGTATTTCTGTGGTTTGTAAAATATGTCAATTTGGGACAAGATATGTATAAATAAGAAATAAAGTTTACATTACATATTTCTTTAAAGAATTAATTTTAAAAGTAAAATTTCTAGTTTAATGTTATGCCTCTTACAAACGTGAGTTAATTGCATATTTTTGTACTGATGTTGATTTTTTCACAAAAAATCATTTAAATGGGGAAAAGAGTAGATTAAAATTGTCCATTCACTTTATTACTGTACATGCAAATTTGTGAACAGGAAAAAAAGTAGTGAATTTTGTTTCATTGTACCCCAACTTCCCCTACTTACCGCTGCGAATCATTATTTTCTCTCATGATAAAAATTAAAACTAGTTTAAGAACGCAAATTACATATTAAGGTTTTGCGTTTAAGGTTGATCAATTAAGGTTTTGCGTTACGAGGCTTGATTCAAATACTAATTGCTTTCAAGCTAGAAACAAATCTAAAAATCCCACTAACTTAAATTTTCAATTTTATTTTAAAATTATTTTAGGAGTTGTTGTTATGTTGCTTTTTTAAAAATTAATTTTTTTTTCTATTGTATTTCTTCATATAATGTAATAAATTTATTTAAAAATGCTTCTACTTTATTATTTTTTATTGAATTGCTATTTAAATATGTAGTTGTTTTTTAAAATTAAAAAATCTGAAATATATATATATATGTAATGTATAAAAAAGTAATTTGGGCTTTACTAGTTTGGGTATTGTTCAAGCGGGTACTTTCACTGTAAGTTTTGCTTTCCTGTCATACTTGCCACGCGCGCTCTGGAGCTATGTTTTATTTATTTTGTTATTTGTCAGACATCAGGCCGTCGATTCTGAGTTCTTTAGAGTGTACACGTGTCCCCACGCCTTTGTAGCCCCGGATGCGGGTCATGTTGGTAAATGTGTGTGGTTCGATCAGAGATAAGAGAGAGGCGGAGTTATGTCTTCAGAAACCACGTGGTGTGGTGAGCGTAAATACACCCGCACATCGAAAATCGAGAGACTTCTGCCACTGGAACTGCTTAATTAGTCTACGCTGATTTTTGTACCCGTCTCCCCTCCCCCTCTCCTAACTCTATATTGTAACTTAAATGTAATATTCAATAAACCATATTATCTGCCTTAATTCTGGAACTTTACTGGAATATCTGACGTCTCATTCTTATATATATATATATATATATATAGATATATATATACATACATACATATGCTGATACAGGTATACAAAGAAGGGGTTGCACAATGCAAACAAAAAAAAATCTGGTGCGCGCGACTGAAAATTTCATTTGCTTCCGCAATTTTGAAAATATAAGAAAAGATTGGTGCCACTTTATTTTTGTCAGTTCCACTAAATATTTGGATTGTATTTGCATCCCTTGCGCTAATAAATGTATACAAATATAAAAAATTACAGTATCTATAAACCTGTAATTAAAAAAATAATTATTAATGATTATTATTAAGAAATCATTTCATCCCATTGGCTCACCTTGTATAAACAGTAGAACATGAAAAATCCACCAAATATTACAGATGTATTTTTGCAGTTTAATGCCTTTATGTTGAGGAATCACAACGTAGTACATATTTTATGCATTCTTTTAAAAAAACGAACCAGCATAACTCCTGATTTTTGCATTACGTTATATATTATTATTTTGTATTTAATAATGATAAAATTTTCATTGTTTAACATTTTTAAATATTTTATTTAGATAAGTATTTTCAAAAGCATCGATAAGTGATAAGTGTTAACAAATTTCAGCTAACCCATTTATGCCTAGTGCCCCTTTATTGGGGTGGCATTTTCGCTATCAGTCAAAAACGTTATTAATTTTCCCTAGCCTTTATTCACGAGTCCTGAACCTCAATTTCACAAAATATTTTAACATGACCTAGTAGGATGTTGACATTTCAATTATTATGCATAATGATTTTAAAAGAAATCATCCCTTGTTCAAGAAGTTGACATCAGAAATTTATCTATTATTGTTAGTATTAGCAAAAATCGAAGAAAGTAGCAAAAATATCTAGGGCACAAATGGGTTAATGAAATCAGTTGAAATATTGAAATAGTAGCCAAAAAAGAAAAGAATGGCACTTTTTTGGGATTAATTTATTTGCTGATGACGTGTTTTTGTTTTATCCTAGGCATCTGAAAAATATTTCTTCATTAAGGAAAGTATGATCAAAGAGAAGACTGAATAAGTTATGTTGTATGTTGTGTAAAATATATTGAGATGAAATATAAAAACCTATGTGCTTTATATACTGTATATGGAAAGTCAATAAAATTTCTAATGTTTTAAATTTAATTTTTTATTTTATGCTTTTTTCCAGTTTATTTAAAAGCGAACATTTTATTAAATCAAAAATAATTAAGAACTTTGCAAAATAATACACATAAAAGGGTATTTATCCAGGACAATCACTTTGGTTGGTACAAAAAAGTGTACGTTTCTACAGCATAAAGAAAGTCAACCCCAGTCAGAAAGAATAGCGTTTTACTTGTGTAGATGACTGACTTTTTGTAACTGAAGAAGATTGGATTTTTTTGTATTACTCAAAATGATAGACCTCAATTTGTATCTTTTATGAGTCATTTTACAATTTAATTACTTTTACCTTTTCACCACCAGATTTTGTTTGAGTGCTTTTGTTATTTTATTAAATTACTTTACTTGTGATTGTTTTGAATATATTAATTTATATTTAATTAAAAAAATCTTATCGTAAGCAATTTTAATAAATAAGACTTTTAATTTGAAACTACCAAAATTATTCTAGATAAATAATTTCAATGCAATTTTTAAAATAACTACCAATTTATATAATGATAAGTTTTATTCATCTATTAAACTATAAATTAAAAGCATTATACTTTTTCAAAGAACACCATGAAAATTTGTTCTGCCTTATCTTTATTTATATATTTACTTTAGAACTTAAAAGCCTGTATTTGTTCCAAGAAAGTAAAATAAAAAATAAATAGCACATTACATCATTGTATTATGCTAATCCATTGTGCTTAATTTACCTTTTCAACAAGTATTCTTTAAACATTTGGATTTGTGGAAGAAGATATTTATAAGAGAAAGTATGTATAAATGTAATTGAGTGATATAGTAAAAAAACAAAACACTGAAGCAACTTAACTCTAGAAATACAACGGGCCTGCCTTTTACGGGTATGTATAAAACAACTCCATACAAACAAGTTTTTGAAAAAATCTGTTTGCATGGTCTTAACTTATAATTTGGCCCCATGAATAAGAGGAACCTTAGTCCCTTTATGAGTCCAGAATTATTAATCCCCCCTCCCATTTCAAGCTTGGATGTAAATTTTAAGTTTGCTTACTTAGTTATTAAAATAAATTAATTTCAAAGCTATGTTCACGAGACTTTTGTTAAAAACATTTTTGTTAAAAATATTGCCATATTTAATTATCAAGCTATTTCACACTCACACAAGTTCTCTTTAAAAGTTATAGTCTCCTACAGCTATGCATCACTATAACATTAACATATTAGACATAGAGGTGACTGTGAGTTTGCAAATATTTTATTTTAATAGCAAATGATCTCAGTTTAAGGAATGAAAATCTCATTCCGATATTTTCCACTGTCACTTGCAATGCTTTTGGTTAAATTCGCATTTTGTAATTTGACATTAGGGCTGTGCTGTTTCAAAAAGTTTCAACAACAAAAATATTTATTGCAGATCTTTCTGGCTTTTTAAAGGAGCAAGATTTTTCTACATATTTTAAATGGTTGTGCAAAATTTCTAACTACTTCAGAGTTAGAGAAAAAAAAGTTTTCATTTAAAAACAGTGTAAGTTGAGTAATGTGCAAATCGGGGGATAGGTGTCAATTTATTTCAAAATTAATTGTAAATTTGTAGGATAAAAGAAAATTATTTAAAAACCGCATAAACACGAAACCGTATAAATTGAGTACCGGGCATATCGAAGAATAGCTGTAAATTTGTTTGAAATTTAATTGTAAATTGTAGGATCCAATAAATAAAATTTAAAATAAAAACCCTCTAAAATAAGTTTTCATTTAAAAACAGTGTAAACTGAGTACCGTGCAAATCGAGTGATGGGAACAAATTTGTTTGAAAATTAATTGTAAATCGTAAAATAAGGAAAAAAATCATTTAAAAAATCATATTGAAACCTTATAAAAGCGAAACCGTGTAAAACTGAGTACCGTGCATATTGAAGGATAGTTCTGTAAATTTCTTTAATATGTAATTGAAAATTGTAGAATCCAATAAATAAAATTTAAAAAAACCTCTAAAATAAGTTTTCATTTAAAAAACAGTGCAAATTGAGTACCGTACAAATCGAGGGATATGTACACTTTGTTTGAAAATTAATTGTAAATGTGAAGAATTTTTTAAAATAATGTAAAACCATGTAAACGCGAAACCTTGTAAATATGGAAGATAGCTGTAAATTTGTTTGAAATGTAATTGTAAATTGTAGGATCCCGTAAATAATATTAAAAAAACTAAAGTTTTCATTTGAAAACCGCGTAAATTGAGTACCGAGCAAATAGAGGGATAGCTGTAAATTTGTTTGAAAAATAATTGTAAATGTGTACGATGCACACACACAAACAAATTTTAAAAAATTCATTTAAAAACGTGAAAATTGAGTGCCGTGCAAATTGAGGGACAGGTATAAATTTTTGTTCGAAAAGTAATTATAAATGCATGTGTACAGAAAAATTACATCAGGCTAAAACTTACACAGAAGTGCAGTACAATTCCATGAAAGTACTTGAAAATTCAAGAACTGTAAAAACACGTTACAGTGCTTGAAAATTGAAGTGCTGTAAAAATACACAACAGTGCTTGAAAAATCAGGCGCTGTAATTTTACAACATGGTGTTGTAAATTTACATAATTGCTTGAAAAATGAGGTGCTTTAATTTTACAACACAGTGATGTAAATTTACATAAGTGCTTGAAAAATGAGGTGCTTTAATTTTACAACACAGTGATATAAATTCACATAGATGCTTGAAAAATGAAGTGTTGTAATTTTACAACACAGTGATATAAATTCACATAGATGCTTGAAAAATGAAGTGTTGTAATTTTACAACAAAGTGTTGTGAATTTACTTAGGTACTTGAAAATGATGTGCTGTAATTTTACAACACGGCGCTGTAAATTTACAGCACATGTGCTGTTGTGCCACCGTGCCATCATGCCAACTATTTACAACAAGGTGTTGTAAATTTACAACACAGTGCTTGAAAATTCAAAGTGCTTGAAATTTACAGCACATGTGTTGACGTTATGATTACCAGCACATTGTGCTGTAATTTAGCATGGTTTTTTCTTATAGTGTACACAGTGGTGATTAAATGCAATTTTGTGAGCGGGGACCCCTTAGTTGGAAGATTCGCATATGCATCCATTTTATGAAAGTAAAACAAGATCTTTTAAAACAATTTCTTTTTTTCTCGGAGGGAGCGGTGGTCATTCTCTATGGGTAGTCATTCTTTAAAATGTACCTAAGGCACAAGCTCAACTGTCTTCAATTTCATTTTTTCCAGGTGACATGAAGTTTCTTCGTCTTGCCTTTTAGTTTTATTTGGTTTACCAATATCGAAAATGTTATTTCTTGTTGTCCATATTTTGCATCAAAATAATATTGCATATGCAAATAATTGCATAAAACTACTTTGTTAAAATTTCTATAGAACAAAATCACATTTGCGTGTTTGCCAACTAACATTTTATATTTTTCATAAAAACAAAAAACAAATTCAGAAAATCGGTTCCGTGTCGAGAAAAAATTAACGAGCTTTTGGACAAAAAATAATTTGTTACGCAAAGCATTACTGAAAAAAAAATGTGGACCACTCAACGGCTTTTGAAACTGTTAGCAGTATTTTGCATGCACTCGTTTTACGAAAAGTGCCGTCCGAGTTGTGTAGTGGTCAGAGAGCCATTCTACTACACCCCGTTTTCGATTCCCGACACGAGCTTGAGTGTCCGAAAGTGCGAAATTTCGTCCGTCTCTCTTCGAAATTTCGCCCGTAAGGATGCAACGCTTGTCTACCAGTTGGGTGCCCAGGCCCGGACTGGCCAGGGTGTCCGACTGTCTGCAGACGTGTGGGCCCCCACCCTCGGCCGGCCCTCCCTGCTGAGGGCGGGCCCCCAAACAGAAAAAATAAAGAAAATACAAAAAAAAAGTGCTATACTGATAGCACTTGAATGAAGTTTGACACATACAAAATATTTTGCAGCTGCAATTGCGCCCCAGAAGGCTTCAAAACACTTCATTTTAAATGTAGTTCTCAAAGTTTTTTGAGTGAGGGTTCCAGAATGAGCAAGGGATTAATTAATATGAATGGCGCATATTAATTAATAGATCAATATTTTATTAATGCATTAATTATCAATCATAATTCATTAATAATAACACCATACCTTCCCCATACCCCGAAAGTTAACAGATAAAATTATTTATCGGTTACACAATAACCCCCCCCCCTTCTCTTGAGACGGGCGGGCCCCTAGCCACCAGTCCGGGCCTGTGGGTGCCTCCATAATTAAGAGACCAGTATTTCCGGTCTTGGTAGTGACCAATGCCTATAAACGGCAAGTGCACAAAAGAAGAAAGGTAACTAAAAATAATTTTTTTTTTAATGTGCACGATTTAAAAATCTGTGTTCATGAACAGAAATGCCATACAAAAGGGAGGAAAATTAAGAGTTAACTTTTCCCTAAACACCATGTTAAATTTAACCCTAAAACAAAAACTGAATTTCAAATCTCGAAACTAAATTCTTGAAGATGGCTCAAATCTCCTGGATTTTAGCTAAATATCGGCAGATTAAAAATAAAACATTAGAAAATAACTTAAAACTAATTAAGTTCAGTATTTTAAATATATATATATGTGATATGCTATAAAAAAGTCTAACAAATATTTACATGAATTCTTATTTGAAAATAGAAAAATATTCATACAAATTTCAAGAGATTTTCGAGCAGAAATTAGCGTCCCACTCATAAAAAAATTAAAGCAAAAATATAAACTGATTCTTTTTTCTTTCAAGAAAACGTAAAGATCCTACAATCGGTGAAGTATCTTAATTTCTTATAACTAGCGTTCGCGCCAAAATCTGCCATATTAATTCGAAATGTCAAAATACCGTTGAACGTTTGAAATACCTTTAGGTTAGCGCATTCATTTGTTTTGTCACACAATTAAAAAAGAAATGTAAGAAAATCTGAAACACATTCAGATTTTAAATACTAAAGCTATTTTACAATATTTCCCAAGAGTTTTCTAACTATACTCGTAATACATTTATAAGAAATTCTCGCGTTTTTGGCACTAAATTTAGCGATCCATTATCAAAAATGTCAAACCTTGTGCGATTTTCAACGTTTTAGTAACGCCTCCCCCCCCCCCTCTCCACGTTATCTGGCAAGCACTTTTTAAAAATCTTCACCGTAACAGTTCACATCTACAAAACTTGTCTGTAAGATCACGTAGACAAAATTCTGGGATTGAACGAAATAGCACCCTCGTGCGATGATATAGCAGAAAAATTGAATTGAATTATATTTGTCAAATAGTAACCACCTAATAGTTGCCACATCCGTCAGAATAAAGGGTAATAAGAAAAACCAAGAGATATGACATAATTCATAGAGTAAGAATATAAAAAAACAAACGCATAGAAAAAATAATCCTATTAAAAAAATTAATACTAACAACTTTGGAGTTTTGATCAATTTGGAGTTAATGTCAGATTTGGAGGCTAAAATTTTTCGATTGACTTTCTTCACATAAATTTGTTATTGAAATTTTCTAATAAGAATTTTTCTGAAAGGGTGGGAAGGGGGCGTACGTTTAAGCGAATATAATAAACATTGAGCAGCAATCGAAAATTATGTTATTTTCAACTCTTTTCAACAAAGTTGACGAGTGTTTATTATTTTGGTTGGTCTGTCTGTCTATCTACCCGTCGGTAAATACAGGATGAATCTAAACTCTTCGGCAAAACTTTAAGGGGCGATAGGGCACACTATAAGGAATCGTAATCGCATAGCAATCTGGGGTGAAAAACGCAGTTTTAACTTACCCGGTAATAATCAGTTTTGGAAAAGCAATGTAGTGTCCGTCTAATTTCTTAACAAAGTTTCATAAACAATTGGCTCGTCTCCGAAAATTTCATCCATGAAATAAAATAGATTTTTTAAACTATCATTTTTAGTCTTCTTTTTTCGGGTAAAAATACATTAGTTTCTGATGAACAATGGTCGGAAAGTGCACGGTTGTTTCAACACTTTTATCCAAAGTGATTATTAACAGCTACAAAGACGACGTTGCCGACCCCACATTGCAATGTGATTTTGATTCCTTATTATGTGCCCTATCGCCCCTTAAAGTTTTGCCCAAGAGTTTAGATTCAACCTGCATACATCAATCACTACGAAATTATGTGCTATTCCTATGTAGTGTATCATGCACCCTACTAGAGAAATAAGTGTTAACAGAGTTTATAGCTCTTTTACAGGATCGCACATAGGAATTCAAATAAACGCTCTGTAGCAAGTCACTATTTAAAGTGTATTTCAGAGATATTTGTCTACTTCAAACAAACATAGATAAAAAAGATACATGTGAAGGATTGCAAAATAATGCTCTCCGTAGAAAACAGCGTATATAGCATTTATAGATTTTCTGCAGGAGCACTAAAAATTACATCAATATATTACGGTCTGTGGAAGCTTAGAGAGATTAATCCATTTTAAGTACAATTCAATGTATACGTACATAGACGTATAAATAACTAAAAGATAAAAATAACATTTACATCTCTTTTACTAGGTCTCGCAAAATTAGATTGGTATATAGCTTTTTGGGTTTATCCCCCAAAACTCTCCAAGTTTGACGACGATACTTCGTCAAATTTGTCGAAATAAAAAGTATTAAAAGAGATTCATAATTGATGCGGTTGGCATAATTTGCCATTCTTACTTGTCCAGATGTAGACTAAATGCACAGATGAGTAGAATGTAGCATCCAGTTTTCGACGACCTTAAAAACCCTTCCCCAGCATTATGTTCCTTTAAATAACTCTGAATCCTCCACGAGGTATATGCATTGAATTGACCCCCACCTTTCCGTACTTAATTTTTTAAGATTACATAACTTTAGTTAATATTTAAATTGGTTATTTTATAAACCATATAAGTCTTTATTTTTCACATAGGCTCACCCATTGAGGGTATAGCGAATCCAATTGCACACTCTTTATAGTTCCGTGGGATTTCGGGATTGAGATTTACTGATTCCACCGGATTGACGTTTCGTTCAGCTTAGGGTTCATTTAACCCTTTGAGGCGCAACCCTTTCCCAATGCTATAAAAAGGGCAGCCGTTGCCATCGCTCGACTTAATCACCAGCAAGATGGCGGACGATCGAAACGTTCATCGTGTGCCACGTGCCACAGATCTGGAGACGCATTTTTGACGCAGCTGGCACACTTACAACACTAAAAATAGACAACAAAACAAGGTGAAATCAATATTAAAGAAAAGTTAGTTTCCACCTATAAAAAAAGTATGAATTGAGAAATGCAGAAAATTCGACAATAGCTCAAGTGATGAGATATGTTATTGTCTGGTATATGTTGGTAATTTTGAATACAGGGAATGTTTCATTCATTACGTAAGAATCAAAATTTTGTAAAATAACAAAAATAAATATGTACTTATAAATATTCAATTCTCTCGTTTCAGGTAAAAAATATTCACCCTTCGTCAGCTAAAAGAAAAAAAAAAGTAGGAAAATCCGAAACGCTTTCAGATTTTAAATATGCACTAAAGAACTATTCACGAAAAACGTATCATAATACATGCGTCTTCCCTATTTTCTTTCCTTATTCTATTTAGTTGGAATGTGTATCAATATTCATTAGTGTGCCGTATACTTCTCCCTCGTTCTATGAAACACATCTTTGGAATTGAAATCTATCTTAAAATCGCCCACTAAAACTGTTTTACAATCTTCGCCAGGCATGTTCTAACTATAATTTTCTAGTTCCTAGCCAAATTCGGAAGATATCACCAAGCTCAGTTTGGTCTTGCAGTTGATTTTTGCCAGCAAAAGGAAAGATCAATTATAAAAAATTGCAAACCTTGTGCGACTTTCAAGATTTTAATCTACCCCCCCCCCCACCTCCGCGTTATTTGGCAAATACATTTGAAAAGATTTTCACTCTGTCAGTTCATGTCTACAAAACCTGTCAACAAATCATGTCGTCAAAGTCGCGTAGACAAAAATTTGGGACTGAACGAAATAGCACCCTAGTGCTAAAAAGGGAAAAAAAAGGTTTTACCAACTACAAACACAGTAGAGTGAAGGCTGATAAAGCAGAAAGTGGAAAGAGCAAATCTCAAAAATGTTGCTATTCAGAACTGAACAAAACTGAGAACAAAACTGAACCCAGCTTAGGGATATTCTTTAAATTTGGCGAGAAATCTCCAAACTTCAGTAAAAAGTGTGTAATATGATAGACGTACCAGAAAGTCACGTGATGCCAACATGAGATTTTTTTACTTAAAAACTAATATTGACACAATTAAATGAGGAATTTGAAAAATAAATACACCAGACATTTTATCTGTTAAAAATTTTGTTTTATTTTCGAAAGATTTTCCAATTAAGTATACAGTATCATGAAATGTACATAAAATAGAGTTCAAAGCAGACTCATAACTCATGCTAAACCCGACGTCCATAACATTGTACTATTTCAGGTTCAGTCATTGAGATCATAGAGTTCATACTTGACTCTTGAGATTTTCCAATTAAGTATACAGTATCATGAAATGTACATAAAATAGAGTTCAAAGCAGACTCATAACTCATGCTAAACCTGACGTCCATAACATTGTACTATTTCAGGTTTAGTCATTGAGATCATAGAGTTCATACTTGACTCTTGAGATTTTCCAATTAAGTATACAGTATTATGAAATGTACATAAAATAGAGTTCAAAGCAGACTCATAACTCATGCTAAACCCGACGTCCATAACATTGTACTATTTCAGGTTCAGTCATTGAGATCATAGAGTTCATACTTGACTCTTGAGATTTTTCAATTAAGTATACAGTATCATGAAATGTACATAAAATAGAGTTCAAAGCAGACTCATAACTCATGCTAAGCCTGAAGTCCATAACATTGTACTATTTCAGGTTCAGTCATTGAGATCATAGAGTTCATACTTGACTCTTGAGATTTTCCAATTAAGTATACAGTATCACGAAATGTACATAAAATAGAGTTCAAAGCAGACTCATTACTCATGCTAAACCTGAAGTCCATAACATTGTACTATTTCAGGTTCTGTCATTGAGATCATAGAGTTCATACTTGACTCTTGAGATTTTCCAATTAAGTATACAGTATGAAATGTACACAAAATAGAGTTCAAAGCAGACTCATAACTCATGCTAAACCCGACGTCCATAACATTGTACTATTTCAGGTTCAGTCATTGAGATCATAGAGTTCATACTTGACTCTTGAGATTTTCCAATTAAGTATACAGTATCATGAAATGTACATAAAATAGAGTTCAAAGCAGACTCATAACTCATGCTAAACCTGAAGTCCATAACATTGTACTATTTCAGGTTCTGTCATTGAGATCATAGAGTTCATACTTGACTCTTGAGATTTTCCAATTAAGTATACAGTATCAAGAAAGACTCAAAACATCACCAAGAAAGAGTGGCAGCACAGCGATCTCCGTCCCATGCCCGTCCCATGCCCGTCCCAGCCTCCCAACCATGTTCGACATGAGTCTTCTCACTTCATACAGCTTCTCGATATCTCCTTATGTATTCAGCAATGATAATTGCACTGGTTATTAGGTCACGTATTTCTTTTCTCTATTCGTTTCTTTACGCAACTCGATCCTCCTTTTGTTTTTGTAAAGAAAAAAAAAACAGTTATTTGTATATAATACCAACATTAATTTTTTTAAATGAAAGCTAGAAAAGTGAAAGTATCAGTGTGAAGCAAAAGCACTTTATTTCTATTTTACGATGAGAACAACTTAATCATTATGGGAGATGGCCCGTCAGATCTCCGACCCCCCGACCTACGGGCCTGACTGTCTTTATGATTCGGTGTTTGACTTTTTTCAACTTTCACTTATTTGATAATTCCTTCCGAATTTTTTCACAAGTACTCTTCCTACATAAACGATCTTTTATCGATGCACGATTCTATTAATCATTTTAAGCACCAAAAGATGGTGCAACGTTTATACATAGAAAAGTTGCAACTAATCTATTACCATTTTACGGTTAACTGTCAAACTCCTACTATTATATTCGGACCTCGGAAAATATAACAAATTTCATAGATTGGGGGCCCCTCAAATCTATCAATGCCCGGTGCCTATATTGGTCATAATCGGGCGCTGGTGAAGTGTCTTCATTATCGGAGTCAGTTTCACTTTCCTGGCCCCCATTTTTTTCACCTGTTACTCTTCCACTAAGTGGTCTGTTCAAAAATTAAAATTTTCTTCAAAACTAATGAAAAAAATCAAAGGTAAATCTGAAATATTCGCTATGGGAAGATAAGCTCTTCGTTATATGGAGAATGTTTATAGTGCTATTTAAGCATCAAAGTTACGTTTCCATGAAAAATTTCGTTATAGGGAGAAATTCGTTGTAAGGAGACTTCTTTATAGGGAGATTCTACTGTATATATAGGCTTTTGATGTTGTTGGAGAAAGTCTAGCTCTTGATATAGATTTCGCGCTTAAGAGACACGTTTTGAATTTTTATTTTAAAAAATTGGCGCAAGGACATCTGATTCGACTTGAGTATGATATAGATATCAAAATTGATGGGGGAGACCATCCTTGACATCGTTTGATATTTCAGGGGATGACGACCTTTAAAGTGTTAAGCAGATATGGGTAACCTTTGAAAAGTTGTGGGCCAAACTTTAGGATGTTAGCGAAGTCGCGGGCCAAACTTGCGGATTTTAGCGAAGTGGCGGGCCGTATAATTGGGATTTATATGGCATATTCAATGGTTTATACGG
>JAWZYV010000915.1:0-19491 GCA_038373885.1 Cheiracanthium punctorium | reverse complement strand
TGAAAATATGTTAATAAAAAATGAAAGGTTAAAAGCTTAACTTCGAATAACATTTCTTTTTTATTTAATTATTGAGTTTTTGAATTAGAATTTTTAATTTCAAGGTATTACAAAGTTTTTAATAAATTTTACTCTAAATTTTAGATTTCAAAGCTATACTTTTGCAAATGATATAAAGTAAATTATTTTAATATATTAAGTTACATTTTTACAGGTATACAGCATTTCAATGAACATATCAGATGATATACTTCTATGACATTAACAAATCTTTCAGAATTTTACTATAATAAAACACTTGATTTTTAATATCAAGAGAACAGTATTAAATTTAAAGTGCTTGGTGATTGTACTAGACTGAATTTTCTATACATACTTTTGACTTTCAGTTTACACTGGCATGTTATGTTTTAAATAATTGAAGTATGTACATACATAAGTCACATTACCCCCTTTTTGAGGTACTGACATATTCATATTACCATGTTTGTAACATTGCTTGCTCACATTATCCAACCACTGTTTTGAAGCAAAACTCACTCTGTCCAAATTTAACCTATCAGAGAAGCTTGCAAAGGTAAAGGATCGCGCAACTATTTTCTTTGCTTTTTCTCTTTGTTTTTATCTGTCAATGTTTTTAAAGAATAACCAAGAAACCTTCTTAATAAATGTTTTTTGCGAGTTGATTTTTGTTGTTTAGTATCCTTCATAATAACATAATGAAAACTGATGTTCAGATATTTATTTATTGTTCTTTTTGTTTTAAATTCATAACAATTTTGGTTTATAACTAACATTAGCCATAAAAGTTTGCTGCAAAATTTCTGTATTTAAATTCTAGCTTTACTAAATTTTTACAGGTTTAGGACTATGTACAAGTAATTGTTATGGCAACTAATATATCACTCAAAAAAAAAAAAAAAAAACCACTGCACCAGTTTAGGTTAATAAAAATCAGTTTGTCGCATTTTTCAAAGAACTTCAAAAGCAGAGAATGTGAATTCTGAATCTATACCCTTCAATTAAAGTTCATTTCTGTCAACTTTCTTCTTAATACAATAGGAATACAATGGCATAATCAGCACAGAGGGGTGTACAGATTCTAATACATCTCTTTGTGCTGATTATGCGATTAAGTGATATTTGTGCATCATGCTAAAAATGTTCTATATTCTTATATATGTTACTTTTAAGAAATAAATGCAATTAAGAAACTTTAAGATACGTTAAAAATGTAACCTAAATAAAGATTATAAAAATACCTTATGACTTGTGTAATTGCAATAATTACACCTATGAACTTGAGTCACAATTGGGCTTGGAGTCACATCACCTGTAACTTCCTCTGACACCATATCTCTATAGATTTTTTTTGAAGGTTCTTTATCATCATGAGGCTGAGAAATATCCTAAAATTAAAAAAAACAACTTTCTATGATAGATTGTCATGTCATGTAAAAGACTGCTCAACTCATCGATGTCAATACCTTTATTAAGAGGAAATAACCAATTAATTCAGTATTATATAATACTTTTGCAAATGCTTAATTTGAAAAGAAGGCTTGTGTTTTTTTTTATGGAAAAAAACAAAACACACTTTAAGATCCCTAAACTGACTCCCTAAAAAAATTACATTTGCACTACACTTGAAACCAAGCTGCCCAAACTGATGCCCCAAAAAATAAATACAAATTAGCTGTGTAGCCCACAGTTGCACAAGTGCATTAGATGTTAGAGCATAATTTATCTTAAAAAATTATCAATTCAATGTCACGGATTATCGGATATATGGTTAGGTCTAAATACCATAATTGCCTATAAGGTCACTTGTCTGACTTTGACTGATTTCAATCATTTTTCGGCCTTCCTAAAAGCGATTTCTGGAACTGTTTTGGATTGTAAATAATTTTACGATTTAAAATTCATTTTTTTCATATTTTTGTAATTTATTTAAAGGAATTTTTGTAATGTATTAACTGTGTAAACATTCACTGCTTAACTGTAAGAATAACGGTAATCGCTAGAACACACATGGAATTTTGTTCTGTTCGACGATGTGTAGTTGAATGTGATTGTATTTTTAACGCATGTGCGAGAAAGTATGTTAATAAAGTGAAAGTTTTTTTTTCCCGTCTTAATTAAATGGTTCTGATGATACTTAATAAGTAACAAGAACAATTGCTGACATTCAGACTTTTTCAACTCGCACCCTCGCCGTATCATGCCAGATGATAACAGTTCCCAGCTTGAAGCAAGCAAAGTCAGCATCAAAATTCCACAATTCTGGACGGATAGACCAGAAATATGGTTTTACACGGTGGAGGCCCAATTTAAAATCGGCGGAATAACGTCGGAGGAAACAAAATTTAATTATCTCGTGGCTCAACTCGATCCTAAGTATGTGGAGAACATTTGGGACATTATTAAGGATGAGACCCAGAATAAATATACTGCTGCTAAAGAACGCCTAACGAACTTATTTAAAGAGAGTGAAAATAGAAGAATTCAGCGTTTATTGACCGGTTTGGAGCTCGGAGACTTGAAGCCAAGCCAGCTGCTCAGAAAAATGAAGTCCCTGGGAGACAGCAACGACGTGTCGGACAAAGTGCTACGGACACTATGGATGGACAAAATGCCAGATTCTGTAAAAAACATTCTAATCGTCAGTGATGAAAGCCTGGAAAAATTAGCAACGATGGCTGACAAGATCTTAGAAATGAGTCCTCGAATGGAGTTGGCAGCTGCCAGTAAAGAGGTAACCCCCTACGACGAACTGTTAAACAAAATATCTAGCTTAGAACAACAAATCGCCAGCCTACAGGTTCAGCGTGCCAGCAGACCGAGTAATCGCCGTGCCGACCAGCATAAACGAAGCCGTAGCAGCTCTAAAAAACGCTATGACCCTCAAGGGAAATACTGCTATTTCCACTACAAGTTTGGGAAAAAGTGTTTCCCCGATAAGTGTAAACCCCCGTGTGGCTGGAACCAAGAGGGAAACTCCAGTCAGCAGTAGAGTCAGCAGCTAGCCCTGCTGCTACTATAGGAGACAGCCGCAAGTTCAGACTATTTGTCAAAGACAAAAACACTGGACTAAGGTTTCTAGTCGACAGTGGTGCTGACGTTTCATTGCTGCCTGCGGATTCAAAAGACAAAGGCTTGTGTAATTATAAATTGTACGCAGCAAATGGCACCGAAATACCAACATTTGGTATTAAAATTTTAACACTAGATTTAGGACTTCGACGGTCATTCCAGTGGCCTTTTGTGGTTGCCAAAGTCAACAAAGGGATCCTAGGGGCTGATTTTCTTAATCGATTTCACCTCCTAATTGATATCCACAAGAAGCAGCTAATTGATGGCACTACTCATCTTGCTATTCAAAGTTATATAATGTCAATCTGTGATGATAATGTGATTTCCACTTTAAGTGATTCCTTAAAATTTTCAGAACTGTTACGTCAGTACCCCAATATTACAAAACCGAATTTGTTAAACAAATCTGTTAAACATAATGTGCAGCATTATATTGAAACCAAAGGACAGCCTGTGTATTCACGAGCACGACAGCTGGATGCAAAAAAGCTCCAACTTGCCAAGCAGGAGTTCCAATTTATGCTTGATAATAATATAATTCGACCATCAAAATCTCAGTGGGCGAGTCCACTCCATCTAGTGAATAAAAAAGATGGGACACTCCGCCCCTGTGGCGATTATAGAAGGCTTAACGAACAAACAATTCCTGACAGGTATCCCATTCCAAGAATAGAAGATTTCCAATTAATCTTGGGAGGTAAGTCCATTCACAAAGTTAGATCTTTTAAAAGCTTATTACCAAATACCTATTGCTGAAGAGGACAAACCAAAAACAGCCATCATTACCCCATTTGGGTTATATGAATTTAATGTAATGAGCTTTGGGCTCAGAAATGCACCCTCAACCTTTCAACGTTTTATACATGAAGTTTTCCAAGGCTTAAATTTTGTCTTCCCATATCTAGATGATGTTCTAATTGCCTCATCTTCTGAAGACGAGCACAGACACCATCTGAAATTAGTGTTCGAGAGACTTGACAAGTATGGTCTATGTATCAACGTAGCGAAATCTGTATTTGGTGTGAAGGAAATTGAATTTTTAGGCTATCGTATTACTCCTGCTGGTTCCAGTCCCCTTCCAGAGAAAGTGGATGCTATACGTAATTTTAAATTACCAACAACTATCCATGAATTGAGAACCTTTCTTGGAATGGTAAATTTTTATCGAAGATATTTGAAAGACGCTGCACAAACTCAAGCCATTTTACACGAATTGCTTAAAGGTGCCAAAAAGAAAGATAGACGTAAAGTCCCTTGGACAGAAGAAGCAATCCAACAATTCGAAAAGTGTAAGTCGGATCTAGCCGAAACAGCCCTGCTAACATTCCCAAAACCAGATTGTCCATTATCTGTAAGCACAGATGCTTCAGATTGGGCAGTTGGCTCCGTTTTACAACAATGGGAAAATGGTAGCTGGAAACCTATTGCATTCTTCTCAAAGAAGCTGAATGACGCACAAAGATCATACAGCACATATGACCGCGAATTATTAGCAATCTACCTTTCAGTGAAACATTTTAAGTTTATGCTCGAAGGAAGAAATTTTGAAATTTTCACAGATCACAAGCCTTTGACCTTTGCATTTCGACAGAAAAATGAAAAAGCTTCGCCTAGACAACTGCGTCAACTCCAGTATATATCTCAATTTACCACTGCTATCAAGCATATCAGCGGAAAAGATAATATTGTTGCTGATACTCTCTCTAGAATCGAAGAGGTAGCTGTTATAGATTATGAAGACATTGCAAAAGAGCAAAACAGTGATCCAGAACTGACAGAATTAATTCAAAGTAATGCCTTGCTGAAATTTAAGAAGAGTGTTCTTCCATCTGGACATTCTCTGTGGTGTGACACATCCCAAAATAATGTTCGCCCATATATCCCTAAAGCTTTTCGAAAAAAAGTGTTTGATCAAATTCATGGCCTATCTCACCCAGGCATTAAATCCACTGTGAAGCAGATAACTGCCAGGTTTATATGGCCAAATATGAAAAAAGAGATCAGTGAATGGGCAAGAGCATGCCTAAATTGTCAAAAAGTGAAAATTACAAGGCATACAAAATCAAAGTTTGGAGAATTCCAGGAGCCTGATGCAAGATTCAGTGTTGTGCACATTGACCTCATTGGTCCACTGCCACCTTCCAATGGGAAAACATATTGTCTCACATGCATTGACAGATTCTCCTGTTGGATGGAAGTGATACCTCTAGAAGACATCACCTCTGAATTAGTGAGCAAAGCTTTCTATGAAAATTGGGTGTGCAGATTTGGAGTACCTAGTAAAATTGTTACTGATCAAGGTCGACAATTTACCTCTCAATTGTTTAAAAATCTAGCATCAGTGTGTGGTGCAAATCTCCGTCACACAACACCTTATCACCCACAGTGCAATGGGAAAATTGAACGCCTTCACAAGACCTTAAAATGTGCTATAAAAGCCCATAATACCATTAAATGGGCTGAAGTCCTTCCAACAGTCCTCCTTGGTCTCAGAGCAGCTATTAGAGAGGATACCAATCACTCTATAGCTGAAATGATATATGGTACCAATATCAAACTCCCAGGAGAATTTTTTGATCCACCCACATGTGATGTTGAACCTGACAGTTTTGACAACAAGCTTCAGCAATATATGGCTTCCCTAGCACCAATAAAATCTCCTAAGACTCAGCAGCATAATATTTTTGTGCATAAAGATCTAAAATCATGTTCGCATGTTTTTGTAAGGGTGGATAGGGTAAAAAAATCACTCAAGCCAGCATATGATGGCCCTTTTCAAGTATTAGAAAGGAATACAAAATATTTTACCTTACAAATGAAAGGTAAAGAGGAAAAAAATATTTCTATTGACAGGCTTAAACCTGCTTATCTCATCAAAACTGATGACTTACCAAACCATCATATACCATTAAATGATTCGAACACAACTGGGGACCCTCCTCAAAGCACATCTGATGCTCCTATCCAGACAAACTCTCGCTCTGGCAGAACAATCAGACTTCCAGTCAGGTTCAGAACATAGTGGTGGACCTTTACAATTACTGCTAATACCTGACTTACATTTTACAAAAATGGAAACAATATTGTGCACCTGTTTACAATTTAAGCTACAATTAAGTTCAATTTAAGTGTCAATGTTAGTATTCAATGTATACTGTATGTTTTTCATCAACATTTAATTACTTATAAGTGTAGGTATAACTGTATATAGATTTATTTGATGCATTGCATTTTAAGGGTGCTGGTATGAGGTATAAAGTCAAACTATTTAATTTACTGCACCAGGCTAGCAAAGTAGGTTCAGGTTAGTCAGTTTTCTTTTGCTAAATGTTTAATGATCCTAATGGTATGTACAGGCATGTGTTTGGATATTTTTAGTATAATCCTAGACATTTTGCAATTGTAACCTGTATGGGTTAGTTTTTTCTAGTGAAGTATATCCAAGTGTAAATTGATCCAATTTTCTCTAATATCCATATTCTAACATTTCTCCTACCAGGTTTTTCTAGTATCGTAACTTAGTTACTGGTAGGGGAATAATGTAGGAGAAAGTATATCCAGGGTTCATACACCTCCTGGAAAACTCTTTAAAAACTCCTGGAATTCATACTGCAAAAAAGTGTGGGAACCCTGTATATCGCTAAAGCTGTTTACTATACAAAATGAAATTAATTATAAGTAGCAAATCTAGATGGCGCGACCATGCAGCCAAGATATGCGTTTTTCTTAAAGCAAACATGGAGTCAGAAAATAATATTTCAGTGCATAATAATTCTTGTTAAAAATTAATCAAAGTATTCAGAATATTATTTTTTAATTTATGTATTGATTGTAAATAATTTTACGATTTAAAATTCATTTTTTTCATATTTTTGTAATTTATTTAAAGGAATTTTTGTAATGTATTAACTGTGTAAACATTCACTGCTTAACTGTAAGAATAACGGTAATCGCTAGAACACACATGGAATTTTGTTCTGTTCGACGATGTGTAGTTGAATGTGATTGTATTTTTAACGCATGTGCGAGAAAGTATGTTAATAAAGTGAAAGTTTTTTTTTCCCTTTTTTTCATTGGAAGTAAATCTGTGTCTTAATTAAATGGTTCTGATGATACTTAATAAGTAACAAGAACAGATTCTAATGCAGTAGAAAATTATGTTAAAGATAGTCATACAGAAAGGGAAGCAGAAAACTCAAAGCATTAAATGTCTTACGACACTTTTACCTTCACATGACACTGTAACAAGTGAGGATAATCAAAAAGTTGATAAATTAACATTTAATGAAGGTTAGGCTGTGAGAAAACAATATCTCAGATTTGTAGAGCAGCAAAGCTGTGTTACTAACAGAAAATAATGAAAATAAATAAATAAATAAAAACTATAATTAGAACATCCCAAAGTCCTAAACTATTGAATATACATGTTTAAATAAGTTGTACTATAATCTCATAATTTTGTATATTGCATTAATCCTCTGTATTTTTATATCATGATTCTAATTATAAGTAACATGATTTGTTTCCCTTGATCTCTATTGTATTTTTTTTCTTATTATTTTCTGAGGGGGAGGGATAGAATAAATTTCCTATTATAACCCAAAATCTGCAAAATTCTAAAATCTGCACAAGGTCTGGGACCAAGCTGTGTGGATTTTGGGTCTTCTACTGTAGTTTAATATTTCCGGTTATTGGCCACCTTGCCCAAGTGTAAATGTGTTTTGAATATGTTGAGTGAATTTATAATGTGTTTTGTTTTTAAAGTGTTTTTAACGTTTACAAACAGATTTTAAGTGCCTTAAAATTATAAGAGGGCGGACCCGTAGTGTTTTTAATCTTTTTCTTGTAAAGTGCATGGTATCCCAACTTTTCAAAATGGAAGCTTCAAATTTAATTACCCAAATAGAGAAATTGTCTGCCAACAATTATGAGTCTTGGCAGGAAGATGTAAGGGTATTGTTGATGGATAGGAATTGTTGGGAAATAGTGGTATAGAAAAAAGGCCCCCTGACACTGACGCAAAGGAAGGGATTACAAAATTAGATACGGGCGGGCTTATAGCACAATATTTTTGAATGTTTCTAATGAATACAAACCTCTTATTTCTGGCACTTATGACCCCAAGGAAGTTTGGGAAAAATTAAATAAACACTTTAAACCTGAATCTAGAGCTCGTGCTATGAGACTCACATATGACTTATTTTCATGTAGATTAAATGAAAGGGAGGAAATAGGCTTATTTGCAGCCAGGTTGAGAATGATAGTTAAGCAATTAAAAGACGCTAATGCACCCCCAGCTGACTGGTATCAGTCATTTCAATTGCTAAGGTATTTACCCTCGGAGTATCAGGGAATTGTTCAAACAATTTACCGCTGGCCTGATGAAACATTTAAGTTCGATTTAGTTTTAGCCGAACTTTTAGCTGAGGAGGCCAGACTAAAGCAAAGTGTAGGAGATCACGCTACCGTCGCAATGTCTAGTCAAGTACAAGTGAAACGTGTCCCACCTAAAAATAATCTAAAGAAAGACACTAGAAAGTGCTATAGGTGTGGTAGAATTGGACATTTAATTGCTAGTTGTAGAATCCCTCCCCCCAGTAATCGTAAAAGTAACAGACGACAACTGAAGAATCATATGATAGAAGCCCACACAAGTGAGGATTTAAACGATTCTTCATGGATCTTTGATACAGGGGCTAGTGCTCATTTTTGTCGGGATAAAAGACTTTTTAAAAACTTTGAACCAATTAAAGGTCGGTCAATGTCGGTCACCATAAACGGCATTGATTGTTCCATAGAGGGAAGGGGAACAGTCGAGTTAAAATTTCAAAGTGGTAAAATTGTTAAAACATTGAAAAACGTCCTCTATTTCTCGAAATTAAGGAGAAACCTCCTGTCAGGTCCTGCATTGGACACTGAGGGCATTATATTTAGAGGGGGAAATAACAAAGTAGAGGTATTTTAACATAACCGACAAAAACTATTTACAGCACACAAGAAACGTGGTCTGTACCATGTTTTCCCCCACAATAATAACTAAAAAAAAGAAAGCAGAAGCTAATTTTTTTTTCAAAAAATGACAACCAAAACTTAGAACTTTGGCATAGCCATTTTTGTCATGTTAATTGTAACGCTATAATTAAAACTAGTAAGGGAAAGGTGTTTGGCCTACCCGGTTTTAAATCTAAAGCCTGTGAGCCTTGTCATGTTTGTAAAATAGCAAAAACTAAAATAAAGAGCTTTAAAAGTATTCCCAAGATTCGATCAAACAAACCCCTCCAACTTTTGCACATGGATGTTTATGGACCTTTACCTAACCCATCAATATCGGGATATAAATTCTTTTTAACGATAACAGATGACTACTCAAGAAAGGTCATGTTTATCCTATGAAGCAGAAATCTGAATTCTTCGAAAATTTTAAGAGGTACCAGAAACGTGCCAAACAGTTTCTAAACAGAAAAATTATCAATATCAGAACTGATAATGGCATGGAATTCTGCCATAATACCATAATTTATTTCTTAACTACAAAATCATTCAAAAATGTTACTATTTTGGGAACTAAAATTGAGAAAATGGCTACTAAACTGGTGACTTTTTTTTAAGTCGGTGATGTTACTAATGATACTTGTTTTAGTGTATAAAAGTACTTTCCTCCATAAAATTTGAATCATGTAGTATACAACAGGTATAGATGTAATAATAAAATAAACTTTGCTAATTTAACCTAATTTAATTTAATGTTGTTTGAAAAAGCTTCTTTAATCTTTTACTCTTACTGTAAAGTTTGTTTCTCGGCCATACAAATATTATGCTCGGAGACGTTTTTTTAAGTTCCATAAGGAGAAAATTTTTGATTCAGCAATATCTTCACTTTCCTGTGGTTTTCATTACTACATGCTTTTAGAACTCCTGGGTAAGCAGGTGTTTCTCATGTCTTGATTGACAATCTAGTTAACTAATTATGTTTGAGAGTAACGCCTTCGTGATCGTGCTGTACCCTGCCAGCAGGCGTAGTAACTAAGGAGTATTTAAGCAAGAGCGCAGGAATTTTGGGAGCTTTTAGAGTTTTAGCTTAGCTTTTAGGAGTTTGGAACGTGAAGCTTTTGCAGGAGCTTCCAGCTTTAGCTGTTAGACTGCGATGTACGAAGATAGCCCCGGAGCTAAAAGGTTGCCGGCCTGACTCCTGCCCTCTGCCCGAACTTTGAAATAAACTATTTAACCTAGAACCCCAATGGATTTGCGTCAATCATTTCAACAAGGAATGGCGTAAGGCCCATTCTTTACATAGATACAGAAAATTTCTTTTCAGAATAGCTAGGATTTAATAAATAATTTGATCTAAACAAAATGTACAATAAAGCAAAATGTTACCCTAAAGTTATGTGTGTAACCATAGTACAATTTTATTTATTATTACTTCCTGTAAGATTTTGATTAGTACATACACACATATATATTTATCAACCATAAAGTATTATAACTCATTTATAAAATCCCCAACTTTGAAATATTGAAATTAAACTGTTTATAAACAATTTTATGATGGTTCTGAAATGTGTTACCGCCTCTCTCATAAAAAAATCTTACGCGACTGCAAATTTGTAAGAAAATTGCAGTTTATGAAAACTCCACACAATTCACTTAATAATAGGCGCAATTTATCTTTCATTTATGTTGTTTATTATCTTTCAAAAGGTTACCCCTCAAGAATGTTTTTTTTTTTTTGGAAGGGGGGGGGGTTGACGAATAAGCCTCCTACCCGAATCTGCCACTGGCTCATATTTTAATTATGGCAGCATTACTGTAAATAGGCACTAATCCGGTACTGTGCCATTATATTGTAGTCACTGTTAAGATGCTAGGCCAGTGCCTTTATTTTTAATAATAGCCGGCACCCAACCGTTTCATTTTAGGCATTATAAACTTAATGGGCCAGTGCCTTTATTGTGAGTAACGGCCGGCACATGAAGTAAGCCAGCAGAGTGCCATTGACTTCCCGGGCTTCTGGCAAGGTACTTCTCGGGCGACCACTTTTGGTACGATTCAGTTACTTTTTGTAGTGCTGGCCCGGTGCTGGACGTAAAGGTAGAAAGGCACTGGAGAGGTACTCTGCCAGCAGGTGCGTGTTTGCTGGGTATTACCAATATTTCTCGATATTTCTATAAATTGCTATGAAATCAATGGGAAAACTCAAACCTCCGTATCTCCTGTTCTAGTAGACTGATTTTGATGCAACAAGAAAAATTTAACTACTTGACACGTAGAATGTGTATTTTGAACTATTTTAAACCCCAGAACAGCGGGTTGCCCCAAAAATTAGTAACAATATATTTATTTTAATTGGGAGGAGGGGCAACTTTTGATAGGTATCCCACCCTTATCTTATCTTCACCCATAATCCAATTTTTATACGCTCTTTATAAATATGCAGCTGAACCTCTATCTAACAAAGTTGCTAAATTTCTGTTAAGATAAAATGACATCAGAGGCCGATGAAAGTTATAAAAAGATTTTATTAAGTTAAAAAAAATGGAATAACGCACATGACAGTGCACTTACACATCAACGTACAAGCTACAACTACGCACTTACTACAACAACAGCCAGAGCTTTGCCAAACTACTGAAGTCAAATATACATATACAAAACACAAACCAGGGAGTAAGTGTGATTAATCTCAACACCCTCCCTTAATCACACATTAATTTACATTTATCTCTTAAGTAACATAATCTGGGTTTAGGTAAACATTTTGTAAATAGATCAGCTAATTGATCTTCAGTAGACACATACAAAATATCTATATTATACTGTTTTACAATATCCCTAACATATTTTCATCCAAATGTTTCATCAATTAACATCCAAATGTTTCAATCTAGCACAATTATTTTCATTTGGTATAGCTTTAATAGCAGACTGATTATCTTCATAAACTGAAACATTAATGTTATCAGCCCCTAAAACTTCTTTAGTTACATTGTATAATACAATTACATCTTGAAAAACCTTTGCTAAAGCCAAAATTTCTGCCTCAGTTGAGGACAGAGCAATAGACGTTTGCTTTCTAACAGACCAAGTTACAGGACAATCATTAAAGAAAATAATGTACCCAGAAACTGATTTTCTATCATATGTATCTGCTCCCCAATCAGCATCAACATAAACATTAATCATAATATTATCACTATCAGATCTACAGAAAGATAATTGGAGTTCAGATGTCCCTTTTAAGTATCGAAGAATTCTCTTCAGACCAGCCCAAGCACTATTAGTGGGTTGTTCTTGTATCTGACTCAGAAGGTTCACAGAATATAAAATGTCAGGGCGAGTCGCCATTGATAGGTACAGCAAGGCACCTATAAGTTCACGATAGGGACCATGAAACCTTTCACTATTCACAAAATTTGATGTAGTTGACTTGGACACTAGAGGAGTATCAGATGGCTTACAATCTGCCATCCTGAATTTATTTAATATTTTCTCAACATAAGCCTTTTGGCTTAAAGAAAGTTTGTTGTGATGATATTTAAAACTTATTCCAAGGAATTCACTTGCAATTTCAGCCTTGGACATCTCAAATTCATTTCTGAGCAACTGAATCACAACTCTTACCTCTGAATCATCAGATCCAGCAATAAGCAGGTCATCTACATACAAAACAATAAAGATTTGATACTGTTTAGATCTTCTCACAAAAATATATGCTTCACAGTTGAGCTGCTGGAAGTTTAAGCGAATTATAAAAGTGAATTTCTTGAACCACTGCCTGGGTGCTTGTTTAAGTCCATAAAGACTTTTAAGAAGCTTGCATACACGTCCACTGTTGTCATCGAAGCCCTTTGGTTGCTCCATGTAGATTGTTTCTTGGAGATCACCATTCAAAAATGCGGTCTTCACATCTAATGCATAGACTTTCTTTTGAAGGCATTCTTTTGAATAATGATCTCCAGCACAAGACGAAGTGATGGCATACCAATAACAGGAGCATAGGTCTCAAAATAATCAATGCCTGGCTCCTGTTGAAAGCCACGAGCAACCAGCCTAGCTTTATATGTATTGTTTCGCTTGATGTGCAGCACCCACTTACAGGATATTGGTTTTTCATCCTTTGGCAATTCAACCAGCTTCCATACTTCATTTTTATTGAGACTCCATTTCCTCATTCATGGCCTTCCTCCATAGGACTTGCTCTTCTTTTGGCAATGTATCTATATCCTCAAATGACACAGGATTAAGAGCTACTGCATTAGCTTCATATACAAAGTAATCATTTAACCTGGCAGGTAATTTCACATTTCTTCTTGGCCTAATATTTTCTTCGAGACATTTAGATTCTGCGTCACCTGCATCAGAGATCACCTCTTTATCAGGATCATCTTTACCTTCTATGGAGAAAACATCCTGAATTGAAATACATATCTTTATCTCTTCACTGAATAGCACATTTCGAGATACCACAACACGATTTGTGACTGGGTCCAATAAACGATAACCCATAGTAGTGTATCCAATAAAAATCATCTTTTTGGATTTTGGATCCAACTTCCTTCTTAAGTGATCAGGAACTCTCATATACGCATCACATCAAAAAACCTTGATGATGTTCCAATCAGGTGACTCACCATATTTGAGCTTAAAAGGTAGATCTCCAACAGTCTGGTTTGAAATTCTATTTTTGAGATATGCAGCTGTCTGTTAGAGATGAGTTCGGGCTCATTTTTTGAAGCCCGAGCCCGAAGACTTTTAATCCGAGCCCGCCCGAGCCCGAAATTTCAGCTAAAGACAAATAAAATTAACTACTTCATTAAGAGGATACAATAAATTTTGGAGCTTCACACACCTTCTAGTCCCCCGTGCCGCTATTTTTTTAAATAAGTACGTCTATTTATCCCATGAATCACTTTTTAAAATCTGTTTCAAGGAGTATGTTCAACAAAGAAGAAATTTTTCACGAGTCCAAGCCCGAACGCAATCGTGAATTACAGAGCCCGAGTCGGGCCCGGGCTGAGCCCGTCTCATCTCTACTGTTTGTACAGCATATCCCCAACATGGTTTTGGAAGCATTGCCTCATACATTAGAGCTCGAGCCTTCTCTAGAAGATATCTATTAGCTCTCTCCGCAACACCATTCAAAGAAGGTGTATAAGGTGGAGCAGGATCTATCATAACGCCATTCCTCTTGCAGTAGCGAGCTAGTTCACCAGACACATATTCCTTGGCATTATCACACCGGATTTTGTAGAGATCAGGATTCTGCTTTATGAACAATTTGAAAACATCAAGAATATCACTTTTGTGCTTCAGGAGGTGCACTTCACAAAATCTTGAATAGTCGTCTACGATAGAAAAAAAATATTTTTCACCTTCCCTAGTAAGTGGATCAATGGGACCACAGATATCAGTGTGAACCATTCTCCCTGGCATACGCTCTCTGCTTCTAGGGCCTTTGCCCATTGGAGTGTTAGAATGTTTTGCCATAATACACTCTTCACAGAAACTTGACTCTGAAACTGGCAAGCCCATTTCTTTTAAAACTTTGTTGGATGAGTGCCCCATGCGTCTGTGCCATAATTCAGCATCATGATTTTGCAAGGTATGTTGAAGCCTTAATGGGCTCAAATTGACTCACATACTGTCCTTTTTCATTTAGTCTGGCAAATTCAAACCTTTCACCACTCTTCTCAATAAGAGCTACATCATTCTTAAAAGTCACACTGCAGCCTGTCTTCTGAATGTTCTTAACAGATATTAATTGACCGTTCAAGTCAGGCACATACAACACATCTGTTAGAATTATTTTTCTGCCATTTAATATTCCAGGTACTGTGCCAATACCTTCTATTTTCAAAACATCACTTTTCGAAGCACATTCAATAGTTCCAGAAGAAGGCTTAATCTCTTCAAACCACTCACCTTTACTACACATGTGTGAGGATGCTCCAGAGTCCAGAATGAAATTCTCAACAGGCTCACCAACTATAAATGTCACTGCAGCAGCTTCGGATTTTTGTTTAAATCTACAGTCCCTCCTGTAGTGCCCTGGAAGTCCACAGCCAAAGCATACTAATTTTCTTTTACAAAACTTGGCAACGTGGCCTTTGTTTTTACATTTGTGGCAAATTATGTCTCGCCTATCCGCGCTAAACGCTACATTATCACTTGATGCAGAAACACAAATAGTATCGGAGTTTATTTCATCTTTCAACTCTTCGGCATTCAAAAGTCTCTGCATAACAAAGTCCAACGTAAGGATTTCGTTAGGCTGATTTTCAATTGTTGATTTAATAACATCATAATCTGCAGGCAATGACATCAGCAAGTAAATAACCACATCCATATCCTTTACTTCTGCACCCGAGAGTGGCAATTCGTTCACGATAGCCAACAGTTCATTAATATGTTGCTGTATGCCGATATCTCGGCGTTTCTTTAAAGTCGCAAGTTTCTTTCTTACTAAAATTTGACTTACGGCACTAACCTTTAGATATTTCTGCTTTAAACTAGTCCACATCTGACAAGCAGAAGATTCTGTCGCCATAGTTGCCAATATGGTATCATCTAGAAGGGTTAACAGTAAAGCGTACGCTCATTTTGCATCCTTGACCTCAGCAGCTTTCGTTTCATCGGCTTCACTATCCAAATATTTTTCAAGGTCCTTTGCAGCAAAAACTGCTTCAACAGGACGTTCAAATAAAGCAAAGTTCTTACCGCTAAACGGTTCAACACAGTACTTAGTGTTATCATCACGTGCTGCCATTTCAAAATATCACTTACACGTTATTCACCTTAAAACAAAATTCAAGAAGTAGAATTCCTCACTTAAAACGTGTTCAATATCAGAACCACGCTCTACTGTTAAGATAAAATGACATCAGAGGCCGATGAAAGTTATAAAAAGATTTTATTAAGTTAAAAAAAAATAGAATAACGCACATGACAGTGCACTTACACATCAACGTACAAGCTACAACTACGCACTTACTACAACAACAGCCAGAGCATTGCCAAACTACTGAAGTCAAATATACATATACAAAACACAAACCAGGGAGTAAGTGTGATTAATCTCAACAATTTCGAACAACTGTTCATTATACAGAAGTTTTGTAAAACAGAGATGCAACTTAAAATACCATAAGCTACATAAAACATATTCATAAAGAATATTTTTTTTTATATATATAATTAAATTATTATATAATTAAATTCTTAACTAACTATTGAATAAAAACTCATCCAAGCACCATACTTACTGAAAAAGGTCTTTTCCTTTTTCTTAGCCAGTAGTGGGGATTTTCAAGCTCTTTATCCTAAATATAGATTAAAAAGTTTCAGCATAAAACAATTTTACCCGAAAAAATACTTCCATGAAACAATTATCACAACTATTATTTTTTTTTTATGTATGCAATATATAAGACTTTTTTACTTCATTATTTAATGATTTGCAATTTGTTATTTATTGTAAATACTCACATTACTCAGCCATAATCTTATAACAGTCAATTTTTATACGCTCTTTATAAATATGCAGTTGAACCTCTATCTAACAAAGTTGCTAAATTTCGAACAACTGTTCATTCTACAGAAGTTTTGTAAAACAGAGATGCAACTTAAAATACCATAAACTACATAAAACATATTCATAAAGAATATTTTTTTAAATGTGATTGATCACAAAAAAATATAAATAAATTATAGCAATTTCTTTTATTTATTTTGCCCATCAAACAGAAATTAGTTTTCTTTTCCATTTGTATATTTCCATTGCAATTACAGACAGGCAGTCTCTTTTCGTCTACTTTCATTTGAAAATGTGTTTTTCCTCATACTACACCTTGTAAATAAGTTTTAAATATATATACGTGCTTTGCACAACTTTTATTAATTCCTGAAATGTTGTGACTTTAACGGTTTTTGAAATGATTCATTTTACTGATAAAGTTGCCTAAAACTTCAGCAGCGGGGTGTTAGAGTAAAAAGAGTTTTATGTATCAGAAATAAATACCGTAATTTATGGAAGAAACGCCATGGCGTTTATGAGTTTAAAAGTTAAAAAATAGGAAGTGCGGCATTTCTACCGGGTGCAGCGTTTACAATATTTTTAATTTTTTTTAGCCGATCTTCAACAAAAAATTGAAAAATTCGTTTAGTGTTAATTTTCTCAAAAGATGGTGCCACCACCGACACGTACTCTTTAGCGTGCACAGATCACAGCGTAGCGAATCAGAATGCAAACCTACCCCATAGAAAAGAGGTTTGATTTTTGATCTAGTTTTGGAGAAAGTCAGAGCACCCCGAGATGGGTCCATGTCCCATGCTCTGAAGTGGATGGCTTCATACATCCAACCGATGTCTCCTCAATTAAGTAAAAAGAAAAAAAAATAGAAGTAAATCTTTTACATCTACATTTTAGAACTATAATTAAATTTTAATGAAGTTTTGAATATATATTTTGAAGGGTTAAAGTTCTGTAAAATATCGCAAAAGTGCACAACCCTCAATTAAATGTACCCGTTTTTCACATTAACCTCTATTGTTCTTAAATTTTAGCCAAAATTAGTCTGTTGCGCACGGTGCAAGTTTAACCCTCCCCCCCCCCCCCAAAAAAAAAAAATAAATAAATAACGTTAATCTCATCTGAAAGTTTTTTTTTTTTTTTTTTTGCCGTGCGGCTTTGCACCCTGTGCACTCTATGGAATAAACACTGCCAACTAATTGGTATGCTCAAGAAATGCTGAGTGCTTTTAAAATAAATCCCAATGTTATAAATATCAAAAATAATAAATAAATACCATCAAGAGTTGTTACACAACATTCAGTTTAAAACAACAATTTGTTGAAGCAAGCTCATTATGTAATCAACAGCTGGCCATCCACGGGGAAAAATGTTTACTTTTATCTGGAGCCTCTTCTCACACATCGATTGCTGTTTTCATTTTAATGGCGCCTGGTAGTCTGTCCGAACTTTGTGCGGATGCAAGAAGGTTTTTAGAAGTTATTTTTTTATTTCTATAAATTCGCCTTTGTGAATATAAATATTGATATCTGATTATTTGAAAATAGAAATCGTAAGCTTCATAAAATAGTGGCAAATACTTTAAAACATTCTATGGGAAGGGGGAGAAAAAAGGAGATTTTTTTACCATTTATCCAATTTCTCCCGAAATATATCCGATCAACTTAATAGCTTTTTTAATAAATTAGGTCTAATAAGTAATGCAACATATTTTTTATTTATTTATTTTTTGTTAATTAAGAAATTATTTTAGAAAACATTGAATTTTATCTGGCATTGACTTCTTCTGACCACGATCACCCCCCACCACCAACAACAACAAAGATCGTGGGTGCGGCATTTCTAAAGATTTTCTAGCTAACTAAGCTCATTGTGGTGGGTGCGGCGTTTCTTCCATAAATTACGGTGCATAATGTTTTTAATAGTCTAGTAATGTGAAAATCTTTTAAACTGCCCTGTTTTTAATTTTGATATTTTGTGCTGAGTTACTTCAAGTAATGTAATGTTCTGGAGATAAGTAAATAAAAGAAATTGCTTGTTGAACTTTTTTGTGTTCTATTGCTTATCACTCTGCAACCCTGCACTCTGCTAAAAGTATAAGGAATTTATTAGAATTGTCACGTTAGTGACAACAGGACGATCGAAACGTTCATTGCGTGCCACAGATCTAGAGACACTTTTTTGGGTCTCTCAATCTGTGGCACGCGATGAATGTTTCGATCGTCCGCCATCTTGCTGGTCGTTAAGTCGAGCGATGGCAACGGCTGCCCTTTTTTCAGCATTGGGAAAGTTTGTGCCTCAAAGGGTTAAGAAGAGCAACTGTTTTCAAATGTGGTTTTTGTTTACCTCCGCAAAAACTGGATGCAAATAGAAGGTTTTGTGGTCTCTTGTAGAGGGTCATTTAACATTAAGCTGATAAGGTAAAAAATGGGTGCTTTAAAAAGTGGTCGTTGGGGTCAGGGGCGTAGCCAGAAATTTTTCATTTGGGGGGGGGGGGGGGGGTTACGACTACTACAACTGATATATGTATACGTGTGTGTGATAATGTAGTGAAGAATATACATTTTGTATGGCAAAAAATTCCCCATGGGGGGGTTATGACCCCCCTAACCACCCCCTTGGCTACGCTTCTGGTTAGGGTCGCTTAATGGAGGTAGTCGCTCATAGAAGTTTCACTGTATATATATATACTTTTGAATCTTCAGGTTATATTTTACATAAGAGTCTAACCTACCCACCCCCCTAAAAATTTTTTCACTGCCTCTATCTTCAAGTGAAGCTGGATTCCTACTGTCCGCTCCATACGGCTAAGATGCCACGATGACGTCACTCGGGTATTTTCATAAGAAATGAATTCGAGGGGAGATAGG
>JAWZYV010000913.1:0-17903 GCA_038373885.1 Cheiracanthium punctorium | reverse complement strand
CGAAATCTGTACCACCAGCCGATTGATATACAGGGGAACGCTGTATACCTCCCGTTTACCCGAAGCCGAGGCCAAAGCAATGTGTTGAGGTTTCTCCCGTGTCTGTGGAAATTCCGTAATGATGATTTCCTTTACGGGAACACCCCTCAATTACCAGGATCCCCATTTCCGGGGACACGGGTCTCCACGCACGGCCAACACGTGGGTAGTTTTCCGCCAATAGAAGCTGACAGCATAGGGCGACCGCAGCTTCTAAAGGGAGCCCTCACCTCCACAGAGGAAACTACACTGAGGGGGAAAAGGAAGGCGATAGCTAAGAGAAGAGGAGGGTAGGACATAGAAAAGCGAAAGATCGCTGGGGCCCCGGGATTGCGACACCCGTAAAAACCTAAAGTAGGTTTTTCCCCTGAGGGGATAGTTCGGTTTAAACTGCAAATATTTTCTTGATTTTACCGCAAAATTCAATTTTTCTTGCATTTCCCTGACCTTCCTTCAATTTCTGTTAATATCCCCGACTTTCTAGGTCTGCAAAAACCCTGCTTTGGTATTTTCGACTTAGTAACCGACTTCAAAGAGGAGGAGGTTATTATAATCCATATGGGGCCGATTCCTACCTTAACACCCCCCCCCCCCTACACACACACACACCCTCGTCAAGGTGAGATAACTATACATAATGCAGTTACCATGACGATTTTTTGTATTTATGTAGCAACCATAATTTAAAGATGGAGGTTTGGAACAAATATCAGTACAGCATTACTTATTTCGGCTGCCATTTAATCTAGTTTTAACAATTAAGAGTCTTCAAATTTCTTAACTGGTACATTTATTGCTAATATATTCACTTTCATTTTCATCTAGTTCCTGAAAGAGCTTTGAACCTTATGCATAACTCCTAGACATACTAATGTGAAGCCTGCCAAATTAAAGTGATTTTTTAGGTTGGCTAGTGTGTGTGTGTGTGTGTGTGGGGGGGGGGGGGGGGCTTTAAAGTAGGAATCAACTCCATCGTTGCTTACGTATTACTACTCAAGGGGAAAATTTCCGCAGATAAAATTTTTCTTTCCAGAATGAGTTTTTGAATGCGTGTAGAGACCACTTTTATCAGCAAAAGTCTTCGGGCAAATCTTGCATGTTAAACGTTCTTTTCTTCCTGAATGAATCTGCAGATTATGGTTTTTCAAAACACAACTCGAAGAAAACTTCTTATTACAGTGCTCACAGGCATAGGGTTTTTCTTTGGTGTGGACTCGGAGGTGTTCAGTTAAATTGCCTTTTTGCGTGAAGGTCCTATGACAGATCTCACACATAAACTCTTTTTCTGAATGGCAGCGGAGGTGTGATTTCAGTACATACTTGTCAGAAAATGCTTTGTCACATATCTTACACAAAACTTTTTCTGTCTCCTTCCCAAAATGCTTTGCCATGTGCCTGGTCCAAGACTTTTTGTGCTTAAACTTTTTAGGACAAATGTTGCAGCTGAAAGGTTTTTCCTCAGAGTGGGCAAGAAGATGGTTTCGTAAAGCAGATTGATGTTTGAACACTTTCAGGCAAATATCGCAGCTAACAGTATCTTTATCCATTGTGAGATTCAAAATATTTAATGAAACAAAATTTTTTTCGTCTCTAGGTCCGCAAGTGTAAAAGGTTGGGAAACGCCGATATAGAGTATTCACGAACCTAGCAACTATCCTAGTTACCCGTTCTGAAGAACATAAATCTGTGATAATGTATTTCAGTATGAGAAACACAATTTTGAACAGCAAGAAACGATATTAAATTCAATTCAACAAACGTGAACGAAAAAAATGAGTACAGCAACAAAGAAGCACAAAGCAGTGCCACGTGATCGGAAAAAACTCAGATTGTTAGGATTTGCAAGAGCAGGGGAATGTTTATATCAGACCATCCTTTGCCGATTAAAAGATAAACATCGTATCAAATTCTGAATTAACCGTTTAGCTGGTGCATATTAACATACGATATAAATCAAGGAAGTTGTAATGACAGGAAGAAAAAAAATCCTACAGATATGCCGCAGAATTTAAATTTCAACTTTTAAACAAACTACCTGAAATTACAGTAATAAAAAGTCTAATTTTTCAAGAGTGCTCTAAAACTTTGATATCCTTAGCCCACTTTATCCTGCACTCAGCTAAGTCAATGCTGATAACATCCAGACATTTGTTTTCCAGATGCATAAATCAAATGTATTATCATCACCTCAAAAAAAAAAAAAAAAAAAAAAAAAAAGGTAAGAAAATCTGAAACACTTTTTCAGATTTTAACTATGCACTAAAGTACTATTTATTGTTTAGCGTATCATAATTCATGAGTGTGCCGTATTTTTCTTTCTTGTTCCATAAAACACATCTTTGAAAACAAAATTTATTCTGTAATCGCCTAGTGAAACAGTTTTACAATTTTCATAGTCGAAGTTACCACTTTCAATACTGTTTGGAAAGTGTGTCATAATTCATGAGTGTACCATATTTTTCTTTCTTGTTCCATAAAACACATCTTTGGAATCGAAATCTATCTTAAAAAAGCCGACTAAAACTGCTTCACAATCTTTGCCAAGCATATTCCAACTATACTTCACCAACCTTCAACCTTAAATAATGTTTTATATGTTTTTATACTTCACCATTTTACATATCGTTTGGAATGGACGTAATAATCCATGAGTGTGCCGTGTTTGTCTTTCTTGCTCCATAAAACACATCGTGGAATCAAAATCTATCTTAAAATCATCTACTGAAGTTGTTTCACAATCTTCGCCAGGGATATTCTAAATATACTTCTCCTTTGTAAAAACTGTACTGTTTGCCCGTTTCTAGCCAAATTTGGAAGATATCGCCAAGCTTAGTTCGGTTTTGAAGACATTTCTTGGCACAAAACTTGGCGATCAATTATCAAAAATTGCAAACTTTGTGCAACTTTCAATATTTTATTCTCCTCCACCCTTTCACGTTATCTGGCAAATATATTTGAAAAATGCCTCAGCGTGTCAAAGCTAAAAAACCTGCTCGATTTTAATAGCACTGTAGTGCTAATAATAAATAATTACAGACAGGCATTTATTTACACCTCTTTATTGACCTTCCCTCCCCAAGGTTTCCATCTTCTATTCTAGCAATAAAAAGTCTAATTAAAATCACTTACTAAAATCATTTTACAATCTTTGCCAGGCATATTCTAACTGTATTTTTCCTTTGAAATAATGATTATTTGGCCAGTTTCTAGCCAAATTCAGAAGATATCGCCAAGCTTGGTTTGGTTTTGAAGTTATTTTTTAGCAGGAAACTCTGCGATCAATTATCAAAAGTTGCAAACCATGTGCAACTTTCAACACTTTATTCTCCCTTCCCCCTCTTTGCATTATCTTTAAAATGCATTTGAAAAGATCTTCACCGTGAAAGTTCATGTCTATAAATCAGGTAGACAAAAATCTGGGCATAAACAAAACAGCACCCTAGTGCTAAAAAAAAAAAAAAAAAAAAAAAAAAAAAAAAAATCCAAACAATCTCTTTTATTATATATATAAATACATGCACACACAATATATGTATATATAGATATCTTTTTGGCTTGCAAATTCCCTGAAATTTTTTTTAAGAAGCTTGGGGATTGGACAGAGCCCTGCTCATTACCTTATATTTTGTAGCTTTAAAAGTTGACTATTTCACTCAATTTTTTTTCTAGCAGCAATTCTAGTGCCAAGAATATTTACATAATTCTTTTTGATGATTCCAAGCAGTGGCGCACCCAGAATTTTGGTTTAGGAGGGGCTGTGGTTACAAATGCTGCTGAACACGCTTATAGTGATCCCGATTATAGTTATAACTCTCTTATAACGTCAAAAGAGTATAAGAGAGTATCATCATCATCACCACTAGCCCATAGAACACAAGCCCACTATCAACGTAACTCCTTATAGAGTCATAAATAATTATCCAGTCTTTTCATTGATGTTGTATCCACGTTTCACTTTATTTTATACACTAACTGTAAATATTTATTTAAAAACCAACATCTCCCAGTTTAAATTAATCCCCCCCCCCACAAAAAATTAGGTATAATTTGAAGACAATTTTTAAAAATAAAATATTTTAATTCATTAGTGAGAATTTTCAATTTCTAAAGATTTTTGCATTTAACTCTCTAGGTTTAGGGGGGGGATTTAGCCCCCATAGCTCCCTCTGTGGGCGCGCCTATGATTCCAAGCACAAAATATTAAATACTTAATCATTTCTTGCACAAATATAATTCAAACAGTAAACATTTTATTTTTTAAAAACTTTAACGTTTATTTCTCTATATAAAAATAATTTAACACTGACATTTTTGACAGTGATAAATGACAGTCTTGTGGCTTTTTTATTTACATGCTTAGAAAAGGAAAATCTTTATAAGCATCTACACAAATTCTATTCTTTTCCTCAATAATTCTTAGTAAACATATATTTAAAAAACAAACATACATAGGAGAGCACAACAGATTTTCTGTGGGGATGATAAACAGCATACTGTGGATCTGTAAACAATAGATAATATATTCAAAACTTGAGGTGCGGGACTGTTCATAAAAAATGTCCCTTTTTCTGATATTTCTTACCCCCTCCAATGGTCACAGGTCATGTTATATAGCATAAACATGTACTTGTAGTTCAGAAACAAAGCATTATATTGTACATCCTATTCAAGTTTTATTTTGGGGCTTAACTATCGAAACTTGTGAGCAAAGCACTAATCATTTTTTGTACACTTATTTTAAAAGAAATAATATTAGGATTAGGTTTACTTGTTGTAATTTGACTGAAACAGAAAATTAAATTTGTTTTAGACAAGAAAACAAAAAAATTAGGATTTGAAGTATTTTAAGTTACTTGTCAGCTGCAGCGAAATAATTTTTGTTCATTATGCTTGCTTTACAAACACTAGTATGTTTCTTCCAGTTACTTTTCTGCACAAACGCTTTCTCGCACACCTCACACTTATAAGATCTTTCATCATAATGTATGCGTAAATGGGTAGCAAGTTTACTCTGGTTAAGGAACATCTTCTGGCATATCTCGCACACAATAGGCTCTTTTCCAGCATGTATGCGAGTATGTATGATAAACTCACTCTTATGAAAAAATGCTTCTTGACACAAATCACATTTATAAGTTTTTTCCTTCGAGTGAGTGCGAAGATGCTTCTCCAAAAAAAATTTCTCTTGAAATGCCTTTTGACAGATTTGACATACATGAGGTCTCTCTCCCGAGTGGACGAAGCGATGTTTGTCAAAGGTTCGCCTCTGGGAAAATTGCTTTCCACAAATTTCGCAAGCATACGGCTTCTCTCCGGTATGAATATTAATATGCTCTTTTAGGTGAACCCTCTGGGAAAATCCCTTGTTACAGACTTCACAGACAAATGGTTTCTCGCCAGTATGTGTAGCAAGATGTATCTTCAAGGTGTCACTGCGAGCGAATGCTTTACTGCATATGTTACATATGAACGATTTTGCATTCGAATGAACGAGTTGATGTTTCTGTAGTGTCGTCTTCTGCCTAAATGACAACTCACAAATGTTGCAAGCAAAAGGTTTTTCGTTAGTATGCGTAAGCATGTGTTTATTCAGACCTACTCTTTCGGAGAATCTATTTTGGCAAATCTCACAGTCATAAGGTTTTTCTTTTGTGTGAACACGAAGATGATGCCTAAGGTTCTGCATTTGCTTAAAAATCTTTCCGCATACATCACAAACAAAATCTTTCTTGGAATGAGTTTTAGAATGCTTATAGAGACCACTTTTACTACCGAAAGTTCTCTGGCAAACTTCGCACATTAAATGTTCCTCTTCTTTTAAGTGAATCTTACGATTATGCTCTTTGAAGGAACAACTGGCAGAGAACTTCTTGTCACACAACTCGCATGAAAAGGGTTTTTCTCTTGTGTGGACACGGAGATGTTCAGTTAAATTACCTTTTTGAGTGAAGGTCCTATGACAGATCTCACACATAAACTCTTTTTCTGAATGGCAGCGGAGGTGTGATTTCAGTACATACTTGTCAGAAAATGCTTTGTCACATATCTTACACAAAACTTTTTCCGTCTCCTTCCCGAAATGCTTTGCCATGTGCCTGGTCCAAGACTTTTTTTGCTTGAACTTTTTATCACAAATATTGCAGCTGAAAGGTTTTTCCTCAGAGTGGGCAAGAAGATGGTTCCGTAAAGCAGATTGATGTTTACACACTTTCAGGCAAATCTTGCAGCTAACAGCTTCTTCCTCCATCATGGAATTCAATATGTTTAATGAAAGAAACTTAATAGAAAATGTCTTCTGTGCACTTTGCACTATTTTAGTAGGCAGTGAAAGTGAAAGTAATGTGTAAACTTTCATCAGCAGGCAGCTAATTTTGAAAAAAAAAAAAAATTTCACGTAGGACATGCTTCTTTAAACTGCTACATCAGGATATACCTAGGTAATAAAATTTATAATTTTTAGTAATTTTAAAAATATACTTTTAAGGGTTATCACTTTATTTTCAAAATTAAAAATAAAGACATTGAAAGTTTATTACGAAGATACATGCTATACACCAGCGATTCTTAACCTGTGAATCCAGCAAATTTCATTCCAATATATGGATGAATTTAAAGAAACATTAGTTTGTAATAACTAATATTGTTCCCTGCATTCTCTGAGCAGCACTATCATACAATTTTAAATTAGCTAAGTTGAGCTATGAATCATATTTACATATTGAAATAAATCACTAAGTAGCAGTATATCAGTGTTACTCAACAAATTATTTATTAATTTTTGAAATTCAATAACAAATTTTGAACTTTTTTTGTGGATGGAAGGGCATTCAAAAATGTTAAACATGGGAGATAGGTAAAAATGCTGAAAATTTTATTTATAGCTTAGTGTAATGCAAGAAAAAAGAATATTTGGTCACAAATACACAGGAAACTTGCCATATTTATACATCTTTTGATCTGGACTGTTAACCGACAAAAATCATTCATAACAGCTATTTTTAAATGTCGCCTCTGTTTTTCTGAATTGATATAATGAGTTTTGGGATTTACCTCATCTCATCCCCCAAGTGATTATTAGGTGGATAAACCAGGAAGCTTCAAAAGTGCTCAAAATAGTCAGTACAATTTCAGAGTGGTTTGTTGGGTTGGGAAGGTATTTTTTCAATTCCTACATCAGTTCACACTCTCCCTATGTTTATATATCTTGTTCAAATTTTCAATTTTTAATAAAAATACATTTTATTCATCCATTCCAGTTCAAATACATTTTTTAAAATTGTGGTGAATGACAACCTGATGTTAATACAGTTGTTATCAAATATTAATTAATTAATTTTAGATCTGTTAAGTGGGATTAAAAATGAATGTAAACAATAAACTAAGCAAACAAACTGGATTATTAAAGGTATTGACCCTTGCTTCACAAATGGCCCTGCATTAATTAATTAATTAAATTTAATAAAAGTAACTAAATAAAACTTTTCTTTGTTGACCTAAGTAGGAATTGACTTAAAATTTTTAAAAATTATTTACTTGTTTTTCTTTTTAGTTCTTTAGATCAGTTCTCCCTCTACCTTTTTATCGCCATGGATCATTCAATATTTGATAATTTTGCCATAGCCCACTACGAGGGGGGTGGGGGGGAGGTGTGGACATTGAATGTTTATATTTTAGATTGTATCTGATTCGATAATTTTAACTTAATTGCATTTAAACATACCGTCAAAATAAAATATAGCTAGATCAAAAAGTTAATTTAAGTTATTTCACATTTTAACTCACTAGAAACCTAAATCAATGAGAACCCCGAGTTTGTTTTTTTGCAACGAGACGGTTCCATCTGGGGGTAATAGGAGACAATGGCACCTGAAGTGTCTTGCCTATGTCCAGTTTATTCCACTGTTTCGCTTTGGTTTGGAATTTGTAATATTCAATAATATTGATGTAAAAGTAATTGACGTTTATTTATTGTTCAATAAAAATATATTTATTTATTTGTTTTGCTGTTTCTTTTCTTCCAAGAAATCATATTTATTTTCAATTTTATGACTGAAATTCAAAATCATAATTTTGAAATGTTTAATAAACAATAAACTAATTTAAAACAGTTACATTTCTTCTGTTACAGAGGTATTAGCACAAACCCAACAAAGTTGCACAAACTTGAGCAAAATACATCACAATAAATAAAATGAAAAAAATTAAATGTTCCTGGCATCCTGGTACCAGTCCGCAGCCCAGGGTTTGAGGACAACTGTTTCAGATAATACAATTTTTTGTCCGTAGATAGTTTTAATGATTTTGCAAATGCAAAATATCAACTAATCTTCCTACAAAGGATTACCACATTGACACTGTAGTGAAATAGACTGACATACAAATTAAGTACATAATTAAAAAGTGCACAGCAGCATGCTTGGATTCTTTTCATAATTTAAGAGTAATAAAAATACGATTTTTTTTTTTTTCTAAGGCAGAATGTTATCTTCTTTATAGCTTCTTAATATAACACCTATATGGCAATCGGTTAATTTGTAGTAATTTTTTAGACTAAAACAGATAATTAAATTTGGTTTAACGCTTTCATGGGCAGTAACAAGATCTTCCAGCAAAGTAAACACCAAAATTGTGAAATTCATGCTGTTGATTCAAAAATTTAGGATCACCAGGTAGTAACGAGATTTGCACAAAAATGGTTAAAGGTGACAAAGTATTGCACTTTTTTTTCACTAACATGACAGGCACTACACAGAAAAATTATCATGTTTCATTGAATTGATGTCCAGAAATTTAACTATCACTCTCCATGCATCTTGCAAAAACTGGAAAATGTGATAAAAATGATCAAGGCTGGAAGCGGTCAAACAAAAATTAAAATTTCAAGTGTTTTGTGTTACTTGTCCGCTAGACCAACATAATATTCATGGTTTATGAAACAGAAATTTCTTTTACAACATTTATGTCTCTTCAAGGTAATTTTGTGTGCAAATGCTCTCTCGCATACTTCAACATTTAAAAGCTTTTCGTTAGTTGTGTGTGCGTAGATGGATAAGTAATCTACTCTATTTTAATGAACATCCTTTGACATATCTCGCATACAATAGGTTCTTTTCCGGTATAGGATGCGAAGATGTGCGGTTAGCTCACTTTTATACATAAATTGCTTCTTCACAGAATTCACATTTGTAAGTTTTTTCCTTTCAAATGAGTGAGAAGGTGCTTTTCCAAAAAGAAATTCTAACTCTTGAAAAGCCTTTTGACAGATGTGACACACATGAGGCTTCTCTCCCGAGTGGATGAGACGATGCTTGTCGAAATAGCGCTCTGGGGAAATCTCTTTCCGCATATCTCGCAAACGTATGGCTTCTCTCCAGTGTGAGATTAAAATGTTCCTTCAGATGAATCCATCTGAGTAAATGCCTTCTTGCAAACCTCGCAGGTAAATGGCTTCTCATCACTATGCCGTGGCGAGATGCATCTTCAAGGTGTTCCCTTCGCGCATATGTTTTGCTGCAGACAGTACATTGAAATGGTTTTGTGCTTCGAATGGGTGCGCTTGTGCTTCTCCATTGTACACTTCCGCCGCAAATGCCACTTCGCAGATTGGACAGACAAAAGGTTTCTCGGTTGTGTGCTTGCTGCGGATGTGTAGATTTAGATGGTCCTGCTGGAGATGCTGCACTGCCACAAATCTCACAGATATACGGACTTTTACCACCAGTATGAACACGGCCAATGCAAAGTAAAGATGGGATTTATTGTAAAATGCCTTCTCACAATATCACAGATTAAAATTTTTCTTTCCAGAATGAGTTTTTGAATGCGTGTAGAGACCACTTTTATCAGGCAAAAGTCTTCGGGCAATATCTTGCATGTTAAACGTTCTTTTCTTCCTGAAGAATCTGCAGATTATGGTTTTTTCAAAACACAACTCGAAGAAAACTTCTTATTTACAGTGCTCACAGGCATAGGAGTTTTTCTTTTGGTGTGGACTCGAGGTGTTCAGTTAAATTGCCTTTTTGCTGTGAAGGTCCTATGACAGATCTCACACATAAACTCTTTTTCTGAATGGCAGCCGGAGGTGTGATTTCCAGTACATACTTGTCAGAAAATGCTTTGTTACATATCTTACACAAAACTTTTCCATCTCCTTCCCAAAATGCTTTGCCATGTGGCCTGGTCCAAGACTTTTTGTGCTTAAAACTTTTTAGGACAAATGTTGCAGCTGAAAGGGTTTTTCCTCAGAGTGGGCAAGAAGATGGTTTCGTAAAGCAGATTGATGTTTTGAACCACTTTCAGGCAAATATCGCAGCTAACAGTATCTTCATCCATTGTGAGATTCAAAATATTTAATGAAACAACTTAAACAGAAAATGTCTTCTGGTGCACTTTTCATGTTTAGTACGACAGTGGGGAGAAATGTAGATAATTTTCAGAAAATTCAATTTCCAAATAACTTTTTCACTTAAGACATGCTTCTTTGTATTCTTTATCAGGATATACCTAAATAATAAAAGTTTTTAACTTTTAGTATACTTAAAAAATATACTTTTAAGAGGGGGTCTCGCACTATTTTCAAAGTAAAAAATAAAAACATAGAAGGGTTATTAAGATACATGCTATTACATCACTTTTTAACTGTAAGTCCAGAAATTTAATTTTAGGTAGATGGATTCATCTTGCAAGGCTGTAGATCTGCAACATACACAGTGAAACTATATATTCAAATATACTGCATTAATAAATCAATCTTAATGACTGTTTTTCTGATTGTTAGAATTTTGAGAAGTTTAAAACACATAGGGTCAGGTGGGGAAAATGGAGACAAAATCAAGTTTTTATTTTTAAAGGGTATAAAATCAATTGTTAAATTTATGTTCATTGAACTATTGATGTATATTGCAATACCTTTGATTATACAGATTAAAACTATAACATTATTTTTTAATGTTATTAAAATACATTTTTATGGTATCAATTTCAATTATACAGGCATTGATACCACCATTTTCCCCCATTGTGGAAAAAATGGTGGGTAGCTACTAAATGTAACTGTATAATTTTATTAAAAATGCTATGAATGAATAAAAAGCACTGAATTCAATGTATTCTTAAAAATACTAAAAGAAATAATGTGCAAAATAGGATAATTTCCCAAAACAGTTAGCTGAAGAAATAATTTTCACGACGTAATAAAATCAGCTTCCCTCAGAATGGGGCAAATGTTATTTGGCCCACCAAATTATGTTTCTGACAATGAAACAGTACAATTAAAATATCAATTTATGAATTGAAACATAACTATTATTCAGGAATATTTAATGGAGGAGAGAATAGAAATGTTAGTATCATTAATCATATAAAATTTCCCTAATCATAACCCCATTTTATCCCACCTAAGAAAATGTTATTTTAAAAATAGCATTATAGTTTTACTCTTATTTTGTGTTAAACATAATCATTCTCTTGAAGTCTCTACTAATATATGCATCAAAATATAAACTTCTTCAGCTAATTAAAAGTAATCTAGAAAAAAGTTTTTATGTATCACTTGTTAACAGGCAGCATGTTGAGAGCATTAACAAAAAGTTTTGCACATATTAATGTTGTCGAAAGATCCTAAAACTTCATTAGAAATGCATACTTATTCGTCATATCTTTAAAATATCTCTCCATAGGAAAAAATAAAACAAAAAAATTTTTGGTGAAAAAAGTTATTTTTCAATATAACACCATTCCCCTCACCTGACCCTGTCATTTAAATCATAGAAGGAAGATTGTGTGTATATTAAAAGATATTTAACTATGAAAATGATCAACAAATTATTACACTGAAAATTATCTCTCATTTCTGGAAATATTTATTTAAAGAAAAATATTACATTGGCATTAAAGAATGAAACTGAAAAAAAAACACAGTTTTTTGGTCTGTGTGAATTACAAAACCAGCATAGTATTAAATATTTCCAATTAAAAAAAAAAAAAAAACTGATACAGATGTCAAGAGCAAATGCTATAAATAATTAATTTTTTTTTATGAATATATTTGATGTTGTATACATATATATATATTATTGTAATCACTAAACACATAAAAATATGAGAAATAACTTTTATTGCAATTCATTCTCTGTTTTAAATTATACACTTTAATACATGCTCAATACCGTAGCCATGGAAACATTTCGGGTGTGTGTGTGTCAAGTTTTATTTCTTAATGCGCAACAAATTTTTAATACCCTTTTACAAATAGTAATACATGTTCCTGACAGTTTTGGGGTGGGTTTGAACCCCCAAAACCTCCCCTTGGCTACAGCCTTGTACATACTTTTGCTACATAATACATAGAAAGCAATAACATATACCTAAAATATGAATAATTAATACAAAACTAGTTGCTATACACAAAATTTTAAAAGAATAAATTAGTCATTTTGTGATTTAAAATTGAAACCACTCATTCTGATTCGCCATAAAAATGATCATTTTTTAAAACACTGTAGGCATTCTATAGAAAAATTAAATTTATTTGAAGCTATTCAAATAAGCATGATCTATTGCTGATAAAATGAATGAAATACAAATAAAAGCAAACTGATCATTACAGTGGGGTGGGAAAAAAAAAAAAAAAATCACACTTATTCAACCAAAAATTAGACTTAAAATATATATTTATATATGAGTATATGTGAAGGAAGTTGAGCATTCTTTTGATTAAATTCATTGGTTTGTTTTGTGGCATTTTATAAATAAATATAGATTACCATGCATATAAATTGCAAAGGTTTTAATCTAAATGTTCCCACTAGTGCAATATAGAACAGCATCTGTTAGAAAGCTTTTGTGAGATATGTTAGAAAAGCTTTGTTATCATATACAGTTAACATTGATCTAAAAGACAAAAATATTTCCAACTCCAGGAGCTATAGCAATTTACATGGGTTTTTTTTTTTTTTTTTCGGGGGGGGGGGGGGGGGTGTCAGTATGTTTAGATTGATTCTGGAACTAAAAAAGACACCATATTGAGCTGATTTGTGGTAATCTTCTCCCTTCCACCAAGGGTAGGGAGAGAGAGAAGGGCTTGAGTCCAAAGCCCCCACTTTCCTACGTCACAGCTAGTGTTGACTCTAGAAAAAAAGGGCCGCCGGGGGGGGACTGAAATTTTCAAAAGGGCACCCTGTTCTCAAAAAGGGCACTTTGGGGTTCCACGAGAATGTACAGGTAGATAAAATATAGAAACTGGTTTGAAACGATCAGATCCCCGAAATTTAACATGTAGAGTTGTAATATGTGTTCTGACTTACAATGCATAGTAAGATTTTTTCCAATTTGTCTTAGTCCCCCCCCCCCTTCTTTTGGAGAAAATATCCAGTAGAAGTAAGTGTAAGCGAAATAGGAAAAATAATTTGTTGATAATATTTTGGTCTAAACAGGACATAAATATGTGAATTAAATCTACATAACTAGAAGTTTTGATTTAAAAAAAAACTTCTAGCATAAAGAAGTTTTAATATAAGTAATGTTGAATTTTCTGCTTAATTTTTTTTTCTCAAAATTACGTGACATACATGTTTATTATTTATAAGAATAGTACATTTATTGAAGAAGATTTCAGAAATTTTTAGCCAGACATGATTTGTTAGGCAGTAGGGGAAGGCAGAGGGACTGTTAATTTTTGTTCCTCCATTTTATCACACTATCACTACTGGACCACAATTACTGGATCTCATTCATATATGATATTTCACCTATATTGGTACAAACTTTTAAACAGAAAAGAGACTGTCAGTGTAAGTGGATTAGGGTAGATGCGTTTAGCATGTAATAAAAATAATAAAATTTTCTGCAATGCCAGGATGTATAAAATTATAAATTATATATAAATCAGAATTTTATTTAAATTCTTTTGTTTGCAATAATTTATTGAATGAGTACCAAGTAAAGATTTTCAAAGTTACCCTTATTACTATTAGAACATTATTAAAAATTGCATCAAACAATTTAACTCATCCATCAATTGATAACTACAGAAATTGGGGAAATTTTAATTCAGAACACAGAAGATTGCTGGAAAAAAAATGACATAGTCATGCCAAATTTTGTAATACATCCTATGGTTGGAATGTACAACACCATATCAAATCAAATCACTGAAATATATTTGTTATTCCTCTTTCACTTCTAATTTAATGCTTGCTCATTCATGAAAAGTGAATTATAAGTTTTTTAAAAGTACTATTTCTTTAAAATAAATAAAAATAATTACTACATGTAAGTTTTTTAGCAGGTATAAATATTATATTTTTTTTTTAACTCACAGAATTGTCCAAAGGTATGTATGAAATAAAGTTTAAAATATTTTCAATAATTTATTTTTCATAAAGCCTTTATTTTTAATTTCTTGTAAACATACTTAAAAAGGTCTCTTTAAAAACACTAAATTTTCTTTCTTAAACCTTGCTTTAATCTTTTTAAAATAAAAATAGTACTAATCAATATTTTATTTTAACTATCAAATGATTTTTAATCATGCTTAATATAATTAAAATAATCAACATCCTGGTGCCAAAAGTACTTAAACAAATTATCTATTAATAAACCTTCCAGAATTCTTTTTCTACTGAAAATAAGCTTAATATTGATACAGATCATGTTTGTTTTTATGAATAACCTAGCTGTTAACTTATGACACAATTTGTATTTCATGAAGACAATCCTTTTCCAGAACTAGCTTTCTTTGCTTTTATTATATTTTATTTCCTTTCTTCATTCATTAAAATGTTGAGCAATTTTAAAATCGGAAGGTGTATAATATTGAATATTTAAATACCAATTCTTGTCAATAGTCTGATTTACTAAATTCTGCATTTACTCCACTTTTATGTAATTAAAAACTGTGGCGTAATAAGTGGGGGGGGGGGGGTGGTCCGCCCGGCGGCAAGAAAAAAAACAAACATGATGGCCGCGCAGGACAACTTAGAAATAATAAAGTGGAAAACTAAAAGACTGAAATGGGGGCAGAATGCTGAAACTTAGAGAAGAATGGGGCGGCAGGCAACTGAAAGACAGCCACGGGGCAGCCAATAACCCTAGCACAGCATTGCTAAAGAAAAGATCATTATTTATGCTCAGATTTTGCAAAAGCATAGTGTGTTTCAAGTTGCTGTCATTCACCAAAAACGTCGCAAATCCCTCGATTTTCAGATGGATTTGAGTTAGATAAAGCCACTGCAACATGGTACAACGGGACTGAAAGTGTTGGAAGTTCCCGGGAACGTTTCCAGGCGGACGGCCCCACGCCCTGCGAACGTCGACTCGTCGGTCTGGAGTTTTGGTCAGTTTTCATCAAGGATGTACGCGTCAAGTACACACATTACGAACTCCATTCTAAAAGTCACCCAAACCAAGGCAACCCCCTTAGAAGATATCCCTTGTCTAGGCTTGCCCATAACAAACAAGCAAATCCCCGCGAAAATATTTCGAATCGCAAAACGTCTTTTTGCTAAGGACATTCTTTCTGTATCATCTGTAATTATATATGATTAGTAAATAACTGTTATACATTACGAATAATATGTACTAGAGAAAAGCCGATTAACAGAGCAAATCGTTAGAGTGGGGGAGGAGGGGGGGGGACTTGCTAGTGTTGCGAAACTATTAAAGACATCGGAGAAGAGCAATGAATTATATACAGCTGGCGACGAAACTTGGTATTAATGATGTTTGATAATTCACCAACTACATATTTATCAAATGTAGCCACCGATATTTGAGGATTGATAGATGGAATCAGAAATTTTTAGATAACTTGAGAAAATTTTGAATTTCCCAACCAGTATTTTCTTCCCCCAAACTCTTTAGTGAACTGCCGATCGGGCTTCTCTGCTTGAGTCAGCAAAAACAAAACATACAAGAGGGGCCATTTTCGGGTTACTCGGCTGTATCGGCTCACGCAAAAGGAAAAACAAAAAGAAAAGAGGCAGTAGGAGCTATTTCGATCTGAAAGAGCTAGAGATATTTGAAAAAACGCATTTTATATAAATTACATTTGTGGGAAAGAAATCGGAAATTTCCATAGATGGTTTTTGTGAAAGGGCCTTTTTCAATCGAACCTATTTTTATGAGGGGATTCTTGTACTCGCAATCGCTAACCGTTTTAATTAAAGTATTATCGTGATGCCGGGCCTCGCAAAATGGTAATGTACGGTGAATAACAAAGTGCTGGTTGCTTCTACTATTAATAATTAAAAATGTAAAAAGCAGGGAGGCCGGCTTACAAGGAGAGTGCAATAGGGCTTGCACCGGCCGCTTTAAAAAAGACGACAAAAAGCGGTCCGCCAGGGGTGCTGTAAAAAGATAACAAAAAAGGTGCCGTGGAGTGCTTAAAAGTTCACAAATAGGCCGATCGGGCGTGCGCCCTGCCAAATTTAATCTAGAGTCAACACTACACATAGTCAAACTTACTAAAGCATGCAATAATCACACTTTTACCAGAGTGTTCTGCAAACATACATAATTCAGAGAATTAACCTTTTATTTCACCCCCACCCCCACTTAGAATCTTATAAAAAAAAAAACCTTTAAATTCCTAATAGTATACTCTTGTTTTCAAGTATAAAAACTATTTCAATTCTTTACACAAGCTGACATTTACAGTAACATTTATGCACAAAAAAAATAAAAAAAAAAAAAAACTGAAAACATCATATTATTCTATATTCAACTGAGGGATTGAGCGTAGCAAAATATTATTTATATAACTATAACACCCTTTATGAAATGTTTTGGTAAAATTTTTTATCACTTTTAATATGAGTATGTTTTTTATACATTAAAATAGTAATCTCATACATAAAAATAAACAATACATAAAAATGTCTTCTTTTATTGAGTTGAATATTTATAACCGATCTTTACTCACAAAAACACACATATCTTTGCAGCATTAATAATCGTTAAAAAAAAACTAAAATAAATAAATAAAGACGGAAAATAGAGTCGGACACTTTTAAAATCACAAAGGCGTGTAAATACTAAAAAAAAGAAAAAAAAAAAAACAAGCTTGTTATCTGAAAATTCATTTAAATAGAGATTTCAACTTTCAAAATACTTTAACAGTGCCTTACAGTCACATTTTAAATTGGACAAGCACTAAAAAATTATTTAAAAAATAATTAATCACAAATTTTTTAACTAATGACAAGAAAACCTTTTGAGTTTTCTCACTTTTATAAGGTCCAGAAACTCGAAACCTTTCTTATCACTGTTACTTCTCAAAACTTCTTCTCAGCCACATCTGTTTTACAACGCTTGAAGCAAAAAACTTGACAATATCATTCAATTTTGTTATTACCTATGTTTTTTTCACAATTTTGTATCTGATAAGTGATAAGCATGTTTTGAAGAATACCAAAATTGGTTTAAGAAGCACAATGTCCTTTTTTCCTTTCATCAGCTTTGATTATACTTCAATGTAAATAAAAAAAAAAAAAACAATTTCATCACTCTAAGCAACCTTTGACATTTACGAATTACATACAGTACCAAAATTAAAATATACGCTTTACAACTGACTAAAAATGTAAAATACGGGAAGACTTTTGTTCAAGTTGACATGGGGACAGATGTGCTGAGGATAAACACAGAAGATGGTCTATGAGCTTGTGAAAAGGGTAGGATTAGAAAGAGAGTTTTTCTTGTTGAGTGGAAAAAAGAAAAAGACTGCACTTCTCCTAGATGTGAAACACAATGAATGATTTGCGGACTTTATTGACTCATAAAGAAGTTCAATGACTCATCGATTAATAAAATGCAATTAAAGGATGGAATGAAGCTCCTGAGAAAAAATGTTTAAAAAGTTTAAG
>JAWZYV010000912.1:15000-19168 GCA_038373885.1 Cheiracanthium punctorium | reverse complement strand
AGTTTGCAAGGCAGCGAAGCTCACTCTGCTGACTGTCAATGGTTCCGTGAATTTAAATTGTCGAGATGAATGAATTTCGCATTTCTGAGGGGATGAGTGATCGACACGTATGAACGTTGTCGAGTTTCTGATGATTGTTTTCCCTTTGGTTTAGTATACCCATGGCAAGGGTAAATTTTAATCTTTTGTGTTTTAACGAATTATTCTAATAATCAAATTAGGCAGCAGCAGGGGATCCAGGGGGGGGCACATGCCTGGGTATGGGAGCCCCCCCCTTACGCCATGCCACTGCGAACATCCCCCACTTCCGACTTGTTTTTTTTTTTCCCTCCGGAGGACGGTGGTTTTGACGAGTGGGCATGTGAACGCTTGCTTTTAGAATTGCCTGACATTAGTGCGCCGGTGTTTTTTTCTGCGCTTGGGGATGGTGCGAGACGAAAGGAAGGTAACTATACTCGTATGTTCGCGTTATTTTATTTCTCGGAGTTTGCAAGACAGCGAAGCTCACTCTGCTGACTGTCAATGGTTCCGTGAATTTAAATTGTCGAGATGAATGAATTTCGCATTTCTGAGGGGATGAGTGATCGACACGTATGAACGTTGTCGAGTTTCTGATGATTGTTTTCCCTTTGGTTTAGTATACCCATGGCAAGGGTAAATTTTAGTCTTTTGTGTTTTAACGAATTATTCTAATAATCAAAGTAGGCAGCAGCAGGGGATCCAGGGGGGGCACATGCCTTTGTATGGGAGCCCCCCCCCTTACGCCATGCCACTGCGAACATCCCCCACTTCCGACTTGTTTTTTTTTTTCCCTCCGGAGGACGGTGGTTTTGACGAGTGGCATGTGAACGCTTGCTTTTAGAATTGCCTGACATTAGTGCGCCGGTGTTTTTTCTGCGCTTGGGGATGGTGCGAGACGAAAGGAAGGTAACTATACTCGTATGTTCGCGTTTTTATATTTCTCGGAGTTTGCAAGGCAGCGAAGCTCACTCTGCTGACTGTCAATGGTTCCGTGAATTTAAATTGTCGAGATGAATGAATTTCGCATTTCTGAGGGGATGAGTGATCGACACGTATGAACGTTGTCGAGTTTCTGATGATTGTTTTCCCTTTGGTTTAGTATACCCATGGCAAGGGTAAATTTTAATCTTTTGTGTTTTAACGAATTATTCTAGTAATCAAAGTGTGGGGGGAGCAAGCAAATATCTTTGGAAGGTATCTTGAGCTTTCGAAGGTTTTCTTTGAATAATATTTCCTTCTTTTGAATAATTTGTATTTGTTCGTGCCATGAGTTTTGGAAGGTTTTCTTCCAGAGACATTTGCCATTTTAAAACTGTGTTTATATTGTATATTAAATTTTAATGTATGCCATCTAAGAATGCATTGTGTGATAATTCAGAGTTCATTACGTGATAATGTTTTGATTCGGTGAGTGAGTTGTGTTTTGGAAGGTTTTCTTCGAATAACATTTAATATGGCAAGCTGTTCAAATTGTATACTAAAGTTTAATGTTTGTGCGCTTCGAAACCGACAGTTCGATTGCCGCTGCAGGCCGTTCAAGAGGGTGGGAGAATTGGGGGTGGGCGAGGAAATATCTTTGGAAGGTTTTCTTCCAGAGACATTTGCCATTTTAAAACTGTGTTTAAATTGTATATTAGCCATCCTCTTGAGCTTTCGAAGGTTTTCTTTGAATAATATTTCCTTCTTTTCAATAACATTCATACTACATTTCATTATCTGCCCCGTATGCGAGAATAAGTTGTATTTGTTCGTGCCATGAGTTTTGGAAGGTTTTCTTCCAGAGACATTTGCCATTTTAAAACTGTGTTTATATTGTATATTAAATTTTAATGTATGCCATCTAAGAATGCATTGTGTGATAATTCAGAAATCATTACGTGATAATGTTTTGATTCGGTGAGTGAGTTGTGTTTTGGAAGGTTTTCTTCGAATAACATTTAATATGGCAAGCTGTTCAAATTGTATACTAAAGTTTAATGTTTGTGCGCTTCGAAACCGACAGTTCGATTGCCGCTGCAGGCCGTTCAAGAGGGTGGGAGAATTGGGGGTGGGCGAGGAAATATCTTTGGAAGGTTTTCTTCCAGAGACATTTGCCATTTTAAAACTGTGTTTAAATTGTATATTAGCCATCCTCTTGAGCTTTCGAAGGTTTTCTTTGAATAATATTTCCTTCTTTTCAATAACATTCATACTACATTTCATTATCTGCCCCGTATGCGAGAATAATTTGTATTTGTTCGTGCCATGAGTTTTGGAAGGTTTTCTTCCAGAGACATTTGCCATTTTAAAACTGTGTTTATATTGTATATTAAATTTTAATGTATGCCATCTAAGAATGCATTGTGTGATAATTCAGAAATCATTACGTGATAATGTTTTGTTTCGGTGAGTGAGTTGCGTTTTGGAAGGTTTTCTTCGAATAACATTTAATATGGCAAGCTGTTCAAATTGTATACTAAAGTTTAATGTTTGTGCGCTTCGAAACCGACAGTTCGATTGCCGCTGCAGGCCGTTCAAGAGGGTGGGAGAATTGGGGGTGGGCGAGGAAATATCTTTGGAAGGTTTTCTTCCAGAGACATTTGCCATTTTAAAACTGTGTTTAAATTGTATATTAGCCATCCTCTTGAGCTTTCGAAGGTTTTCTTTGAATAATATTTCCTTCTTTTCAATAACATTCATACTACATTTCATTATCTGCCCCGTATGCGAGAATAATTTGTATTTGTTCGTGCCATGAGTTTTGGAAGGTTTTCTTCCGGAGACATTTGCCATTTTAAAACTGTGTTTATATTGTATATTAAATTTTAATGTATGCCATCTAAGAATGCATTGTGTGATAATTCAGAAATCATTACGTGATAATGTTTTGATTCGGTGAGTGAGTTGTGTTTTGGAAGGTTTTCTTCGAATAACATTTAATATGGCAAGCTGTTCAAATTGTATACTAAAGTTTAATGTTTGTGCGCTTCGAAACCGACAGTTCGATTGCCGCTGCAGGCCGTTCAAGAGGGTGGGAGAATTGGGGGTGGGCGAGGAAATATCTTTGGAAGGTTTTCTTCCAGAGACATTTGCCATTTTAAAACTGTGTTTAAATTGTATATTAGCCATCCTCTTGAGCTTTCGAAGGTTTTCTTTGAATAATATTTCCTTCTTTTCAATAACATTCATACTACATTTCATTATCTGCCCCGTATGCGAGAATAATTTGTATTTGTTCGTGCCATGAGTTTTGGAAGGTTTTCTTCCAGAGACATTTGGCATTTTAAAACTGTGTTTATATTGTATATTAAATTTTAATGTATGCCATCTAAGAATGCATTGTGTGATAATTCAGAAATCATTACGTGATAATGTTTTGTTTCGGTGAGTGAGTTGCGTTTTGGAAGGTTTTCTTCGAATAACATTTAATATGGCAAGCTGTTCAAATTGTATACTAAAGTTTAATGTTTGTGCGCTTCGAAACCGACAGTTCGATTGCCGCTGCAGGCCGTTTAAGAGGGTGGGAGAATTGGGGGTGGGCGAGGAAATATCTTTGGAAGGTTTCCTTCCAAAGATATTTGCTGTTTTAAAAATGTGTTTAAATTGTATATTAGCCATCCTCTTGAGCTTTCGAAGGTTTTCTTTGAATAATATTTCCTTCTTTTCAATAACATTCATACTACATTTCATTATCTGCCCCGTATGCGAGAATAATTTGTATTTGTTCGTGCCATGAGTTTTGGAAGGTTTTCTTCCAGAGACATTTGCCATTTTAAAACTGTGTTTATATTGTATATTAAATTTTAATGTATGCCATCTAAGAATGCATTGTGTGATAATTCAGAAATCATTACGTGATAATGTTTTGTTTCGGTGAGTGAGTTGCGTTTTGGAAGGTTTTCTTCGAATAACATTTAATATGGCAAGCTGTTCAAATTGTATACTAAAGTTTAATGTTTGTGCGCTTCGAAACCGACAGTTCGATTGCCGCTGCAGGCCGTTTAAGAGGGTGGGAGAATTGGGGGTGGGCGAGGAAATATCTTTGGAAGGTTTCCTTCCAAAGATATTTGCTGTTTTAAAAATGTGTTTAAATTGTATATTAGCCATCCTCTTGAGCTTTCGAAGGTTTTCTTTGAATAATATTTCCTTCTTTTCAATAACATTCATA
>JAWZYV010000912.1:0-7500 GCA_038373885.1 Cheiracanthium punctorium | reverse complement strand
AACTTTCGTTCTTGATTAATGGAAACATTCTTGGCAAATGCTTTCGCAGTAGTTCGTCTTGCGACGGTCCAAGAATTTCACCTCTAGCGTCGCAATACGAATGCCCCGTCTGTCCCTCTTAATCATTACCTCGTGTTCCGAAAACCAACAAAATAGAACCGAGGTCCTATTCCATTATTCCATGCACCATTATTCAGGCGTCGCGCCTGCTTTGAGCACTCTAATTTTTTCAAAGTAAACTTGCCGGTCACCCAAGACAACCGGTGAAGATCATCAAGAGAAACCGGCTGGCTGTTCAGAACAAGCAGTAACCACCGGTAAGTGGACCGCCCGTCTGGAACTGAGATCCAACTACGAGCTTTTTAACCGCAACAACTTTAATTATACGCTATTGGAGCTAGAATTACCGCGGCTGCTGGCACTAGACTTGCCCTCCAATGGATCCTCGTTAAAGGATTTAGAGTGTACTCATTCCAATTACGGGGTCTCAAAAGAGTCCCGTATTGTTATTTTTCGTCACTACCTCCCCGTTCTGGGAGTGGGTAATTTGCGCGCCTGCTGCCTTCCTTGGATGTGGTAGCCGTTTCTCAGGCTCCCTCTCCGGAATCGAACCCTGATTCCCCGTTACCCGTTACGACCATGGTAGGCGCGTAACCTACCATCGAAAGTTGATAAGGCAGACACTTGAAAGATACGTCGCCGGGACGGGCCCGTGCGATCAGCCCAAAGTTATACAGAGTCACCACAGTTTACGGACCGAAGTCCGATTGGTTTTGGTCTAATAAAAGCGCTCGTCCCCGAAGGTCGGAGCTCTGCTGCATGTATTAGCTCTAGAATTGCCACAGTTATCCAAGTAGTAAGGTACGATCCAAGGAACCATAACTGATTTAATGAGCCATTCGCGGTTTCGCCTTAATACGGCATGTACTTAGACATGCATGGCTTAATCTTTGAGACAAGCATATGACTACTGGCAGGATCAACCAGGTATCTTCTCCGTCAAAGAGAAGGTTCGAATCGCAGCCGACTCGAATCCCGAACTCGTGGCGCGCCTCTCCGAAGGGAGAGGCGCGGACCCCGCAGCGACGGCGGGATCCACGTTTTATCACCACGTGCGAGAGATTCTCGTCATCGCGTTCGGTAGCAGTTCGAAACTCACGACGTCCCCGCCGGCATCAGCGCCGGGAGGTTTGCGTACGTGGGCGTCGAGCGGTTTGTGCGTCGGACGCAGGGGCAGAAAACCCTTCATCTCAACACGCTCCTCCTTCAGAGACTGCGGCACTCAGTCCGAGACTCTGGAAGATTCGCCGTGGAAGACTGAGATTGCGGGGCAGGCAGGAGTGGAGCGCCAGTCGGGCGCCGGACACTCAAAGTCTTTTCAATTCGAGACAGAAAGTCTCGATCGACTTGTCGACGACTTGCAATTCCCATACGGTGACCGTTAGTTGAAACTGCAAGCCGTATGAGAAAACAATCGGAAAAGAGGCCGAAACCCCAATCCTCTTGTCTTCTCACAGACACCACCTGCTCCACATGTAACGCGAAAGTGCTGCATCAACAAAAAATGGCCGCCGGAAACGACGTCGACTTCCGCCGATACTTCCGGTGCCAAATATGTCCACGATGCGCAAAATCGTAATCCTCGAAAATCATATGCTGTTTGACCGGAGTTTTCCGCATTAATTTCGAGGTATCGTGGTCTCGCACTTTTGTCCTTCCAAAATTTTTTCTTCGTACTACTATATTTGAACTTTGATAAAATAAACTCGCTTAAATTTTTTTTCACACGTTTTGGTGTTTAGAGGCTCTCGACGCCCTTCCCTACACTTAAAAGGCATCGTCCGAAAAGTTTCGCGATTATCCGGCAAAGTTTTTTTTTTTTCGTAACTTTGAAACTTTTTACAGCGTCATAGGATTAAAACCTGCCTTCTGAACACGAACGCAATCCATCGGAGCACGCTAACACACAGAAATTTACGCAAAATTTTTTCGCACGTTCTGGTGTTCAGAGGTTCATGAAGCTCTTCCCCACACTTAAACGGCATCGTTCGAAAAGTTTCGCGGTTATCCGGCAATATTTTTTTTTCGGAACTTTGAAACTTTTTCCAGCGTCATAGGATTTTAAAACTTGCCCTCTGAACACGAACAGAAGCCATCGGAACACGCGAACACACAGAAATTCTCTTGGAAATTCTTTTGCGCGTTCTGGTGTTCAAAGGCTCTTAAAGCCCTTCCCTACACTCTAAAAGGGGCAGAGTAAGGTTTAGAGATCCGCCGCTATGAATTTTCATGACGATCCGCTGCATAGTCCTGAAGTTGATGCGCTGCAGCGCCACCTAGTAGTGAGTAACACCTAAATGAAGTCAGAGTATATTCTCCATGCTCAAATGTGTCAGTATAAAATTTTTATAGCGGTCGGCCCAGCGGTATCGAAGTTGATGCGCTGCAGCGCCACCTAGCAGTGAGTAACATCTAAATGAAGTCAGAGTATATTCTCCATGCTCAAATATGTCAGTAGAAAATTTTTATAGCGGTCGGCCCAGCGGTATCGAAGTTGATGCGCTGCAGCGCCACCTAGTAGTGAGTAACATCTAAATGAAGTCAGAGTATATTCTCCATGCTCAAATGTGTCAGTATAAAATTTTTATAGCGGTCGGCCCAGCGGTATCGAAGTTGATGCGCTGCAGCGCCACCTAGTAGTGAGTAACACCTAAATGAAGTCAGAGTATATTCTCCATGCTCAAATGTGTCAGTATAAAATTTTTATAGCGGTCGGCCCAGCGGTATCGAAGTTGATGCGCTGCAGCGCCACCTAGCAGTGAGTAACATCTAAATGAAGTCAGAGTATATTCTCCATGCTCAAATATGTCAGTAGAAAATTTTTATAGCGGTCGGCCCAGCGGTATCGAAGTTGATGCGCTGCAGCGCCACCTAGTAGTGAGTAACATCTAAATGAAGTCAGAGTATATTCTCCATGCTCAAATGTGTCAGTATAAAATTTTTATAGCGGTCGGCCCAGCGGTATCGAAGTTGATGCGCTGCAGCGCCACCTAGTAGTGAGTAACACCTAAATGAAGTCAGAGTGTATTCTCCATGCTCAAATGTGTCAGTATAAAATTTTTATAGCGGTCGGCCCATCGGTATCGAAGTTGATGCGCTGCAGCGCCACCTAGTGGTGATTAAGATCAAAAGTAACAGAGAATATATTCTTCTCTCTCAAATGTGCAATTATAAAAAATTGTATGCCGATCGGTCCAACGGCATAGAAGTTTATGCGCTGCAGCGCCGTCTAGCGTCGAGTTTAAGCAGAACGGCTAATCTAAAACTATCGTACGTCCTCAAATGTCCATGCGTACTAATTTTCATCAAAAACGGTATTTTCACAGCAAGCGGTCCAACGGAATAGAACCCGACGCTCTTCAGCGCCACCTTGCGGCAATTTATGGCAAAATGGACTGCGTAAAAATATTCTCCGTGTTTAAATATCCCTAGGTACGAATTTTCGTCAAGATAGATCCAACGGTTTTGTCACAGCGAGCGGTTGAACAGAATTCGACGCTCTGCAGCGCCGCCTAGAGGAAAATGGATAGTGTGAAAATATTCTCCGTGTTCCAATATCCAAGCGCACAAATTTTCGTCAAAATCGCTTGAACGGTATTTTCGTAGCACGCAGTTGAACGGAATAGAAATCGACGCTCTGCAGCGCCGCCTAGAGGAAAATGGATAGTGTGAAAATATTCTCCGTGTTCCAATATCCAAGCGCACAAATTTTCGTCAAAATCCCTTGAACGGTATTTTCGTAGCACGCAGTTGAACGGAATAGAAATCTTCGTTCTGCAGCGCCACCTAGCGTCAAGTTACAGAAAAACGGATAGCGCAAAAGCGTTCTCCGTGCGCAAATATCCGTTCGTACCAATTTTCATCGGAATCTGTTGAACGGTATTTTCACAGCAAGCGGTCCGAAGGAATAGAACCCGACGCTCTTCAGCGTCACCTTGCGGCAATTTATGGCAAAATGGACTGCGTAAAAATATTCTCCGTGTTTAAATATCCCTAGGTACGAATTTTCGTCAAGATCGATCGAACGTTTTTTTCACAGCGAGCGGTTGAACAGAATTCGACGCTCTGCAGCGCCGCCTAGAGGAAAATGGATAGTGTGAAAATATTCTCCGTGTTCCAATATCCAAGCGCACAAATTTTCGTCAAAATCCCTTGAACGGTATTTTCGTAGCACGCAGTTGAACGGAATAGAAATCGTCGTTCTGCAGCGCCACCTAGCGTCAAGTTACAGAAAAACGGATAGCGCAAAAGCGTTCTCCGTGCGCAAATATCCGTCAGTACCAATTTTCATCGGAATCTGTTGAACGGTATTTTCACAGCAAGCGGTCCGACGGAATAGAACCCGACGCTCTTCAGCGCCACCTTGCGGCAAGTTATGGCAAAATGGATTGCGTAAAAATATTCTCCGTGTTCAAATATCCCTACGTACCAATTTTCGTCAAGATAGATAGAACGGTATTCTCACAGCGAGCGGTTGAACAGAATTCGACGTTCTGCAGCGCCACCTAGCGGCGAGCTAGAGGAAAATGGATAGTGTAAAAATATTCTCCGTGTTCAAATATCCATGCGCACAAATTTTCGTCAAAATCGCTTGAACGGTATTTTCGTAGCACGCAGTTGAACGGAATAGAAGTCGACATTCTGCAGCGCAATCTAGCGTCAAGTTACAGAAAAACGGAAAGTGTAAAAGTATTGTACGTCCTCAAATATCCATGTGTACTAATTTTCACAGCAAGCGGTCCGACGGAATAGAATTCGATGCTCTTCAGCGCCACCTTGCGGCAAGTTATGGCAAAATGGATTGCTTAAAAATATTCTCCGTGTTCAAATATCCCTTCGTACCAATTTTTGTCGAGATAGATAGAACGGTATTCTCAGAGCGAGCGGTTGAAGAGAATTCGACTTTCTGCAGCGCCACCTAGCGGCGAGCTAGAGGAAAATGGATAGTGTAAAAATATTCTCCGTGTTCAAATATCCATGCGCACATATTTTCGTCAAAATGCCTTCAACGGTATTTTCATAGCACGCAGTTAAACTAAGGTGACCAAACGTCCCCATTTTCTGGGGACAGTCTCCATTTTCAGGACGTTTTTCAAATTGTCCCCAGAATGTAAAAATGGAACTGGGACAATTTTTTAATTATTGCATTGTTTTTCAATTAAATTGCTGTTAATTATTGCATTAATTATAAATGTCCCCAGTTTTTGTTGCCAGAATCGGGGACATGTCCCCGATTCTGACTACAAAAATCTGGTCACCTTAAGTTAAACAGAATAGAAGTCGACATTCTGCAGCGCAATCTAGCATCAAGTTACAGAAAAACGGAAAGTGTAAAAGTATTGTACGTCCTCAAATATCCATGTGTACTAATTTTCACAGCAAGCGGTCCGACGGAATAGAATTCGATGCTCTTCAGCGCCACCTTGCGGCAAGTTCTGGCAAAATGGATTGTGTAAAAAAATTCTCCGTGTTCAAATATCCCCACGTACCAATTTTCGTCAAGCTAGATCGAACGGTTTTTTTCATAGCGAGCGGTTGAACAGAATTCGACGTCCTGCAGCACCATCTAGCGGCGAGCTAGAGGAAAATGTATAGCATAAAAATCTTCTCCTTGACGAAAGACTTGAGTATACCAAATTTCATGGTGTTCGGTCAATAACCTCCTTAACCATTTCGAACTTTTTTCTGTTTCTAAACTTTCGAAATGAAAAATAATCAAATAATATCCATTGTAAATGTTTATGGATGACGTAATAAATAACTAGCCTCCTTGAGAAATTTTGTGCCATACAAAATTTATATTCTTCACTCCCTTATCACAGACATGTATGCATATATGTGAGTTGCAGTAGTCGTAACCCCCCCATGAAAAATTTATGGATACGCCACTGATGTTTGGCAACAGTTTGCCAGCACATTTGAAGCAAAAATTGTTTCGTCAAAATGACCGCCGGGATTGTACGTAACTACTAATGAGAATATTGAAGATTTTGTAATTTTTTGAATTGATCATACGCTTATCACTGAATCAATCATTCACTCATAACGATTCCGGACAACCACTAGAAGATAAAACTTACTGCCATTACTCTTTAGAGAAAAAAAAAAAGCGAAAGAACATCTGCACAGTTTGTGCTATCCGCTTCAAGTATATCAAAATTACGTATAAAAATGTAGAAAGAAGTCTGCGCTACTTTAAAAATCTCAAAATCTACCCATTTCCCTATTTTAAAGTTTTTTTTTCGTTTTTTTTCAGCACCATTTTATTTCCGAAAGTAAATTAAAAAAAAAAAAAAAAAAAAAAAGGTGTATTGTTTGCTCGACAACGCGCTGTTTCGAGTGAAGCTGTTTCGAGTGACAATGACATCATACTCCAATCATGGTTTACAGGCTTTGAAGAGAAAACTGAGATTCCAATTCGTTTAAAATTGTTTTTCCAGATAACGTCGTTTAACTTTTTTCGACAGATTTCGGTTTGCATTTAACCCCTCTTGTATTGATGCTTCAAGCAGACGATCATTTTTAATGAAAAAAAAGTTAAACGACGTTATCTGGAAAAACGACTCCTAAGTGTTTTAACCCTTCAAATTCTGGATTTCCTATCATTATGAAGCAGAATTCGTATTGTGTTGGATTGTTCACCCACTAATAAGGAAATTGAGGTCGGTTTAGCCGGTGCTGAAACAGGTTAGCTTTACCCCACTGATTCTTCTCCGACGCGCTGGTCTGGGTTCCGATCACTGCTTCCTCTAGTGGGATCGCGGGTAGAGGTTACCGTAAAAAGGAAATAATTTCAACAGACAAAACCCTTTAGAAGATTAAAAAGCAAAATATCATCTACACTGCTTTTACGATCTTCTTGTACTTTTTCATAAATATGTAGAAAGAAATCTGCACTACATTTAAAGAATAAAAATCTACTCGTTCCCTAATTTTAGAGAGATTTTTCGGTACTTTCCGATCCATTTTATTTCCGAGAGTAATAAAGTGTGTCGTTTGAGTGACATAAGTCACTGTCATCAGGCTTTGAAGGGACAATTGCAATCCCAAATCGTCTGAAATAGTTTTCCTAGATTACACAGTATTATTTTATTTCAGTTATTTTACAGCCTTTATTTACCCTCCTTTCTTCTTTTCAGGAATCTCGTGAAGCTACATTCAGGCTGCTCCGTGCCGCGATGATGTCACCAAGCTAAGCCACGGTCTCCGCCAAGAGATCGCTGAATTTTCTAGAAGAGAACAAAATATCAGCGTAGGAGAGAGAACTGTCAGCTGAGAAAGGATGGCCGTTACATTACGGCTCAATTAAATGCAATACGAAAAGTGAGTCTTTAGAAGGTTGCTAATACAAAATTATTAAATAATTAAACATTACACATATCAACACTTAAACCATATTTATTTTAAAACTTCTACGAATTTATGTTCACACACTGGAAA
>JAWZYV010000911.1:7500-16439 GCA_038373885.1 Cheiracanthium punctorium | reverse complement strand
CTTTGACTTCAATGTTTGCATCTATATGTTACTTTTGACTGAGACACTGAGATCATTTGGCGAGGAGATATAAATGACACCCAAAAATATTATGTTCAGCGTTGTGCCATTCAGCTCATCTCAAAATATGAGTTAGAAAAGGGATTCAGCAACCATGTAAACGGACCTGAATCTTACATCACGTTGGGTAACGTTGCTTTCACTTTTGTGGAAAAATGTCTCATTTCCACTTAATTGCTGGTTTTTAGGGTCACGTTTCCAGTAATAAATACGTCAGTTTGACCACGTTGACATAAAACCTCGAAGGCACTTTTAAAAAAAAATTTTTAGAATTAACACTATCACCCTACTATCCGTACTCTATGTTTTCTTTTGATGCATCCCTTTACAAAATAAAGAAAAGCGTGGTAGTAGGAGCACTGGCAGCTATGTAATGAGATGTCCTTATTTTTATAGTCTCTTTTCTATCACCCATATGATATGTAAAAAATGCTATGCGACTAAAAATTTTACAGATTGCGATTTAAATAATCTAAAATTAGTTGTCACTAAGCTGTTGAACCGTAGCTTTAAATCTGATTGTTACATAATATTTTTGTAAGCTACTCTTAAGATTATGTCAGATGTCTCAGGTATTTTTTGTTTTGTCCCTTAAATGCAGGTTAATTCCTTCATTAAAATTCCCTACATCTAGGTGTTAAACTTCTTCAGGCCAATAAATGTACACGCAAAAAGATTGAGACGGGGGATAGAAATGAGGACAGATAGGTCTATTAAAGATCGTTTTTATAATAATGGCAATTAGATGTATACTGTAAAATTAAAAAATTTGGGTTGGGGGATGTACTGGTGGATGTCAAACCCGCGGACGGAGGCTCGAAACTGCCCTCAAGATTTTATTTTTTTTTATTAGAGTGTCTTTAAAAGAGTGTGTTTTCTTGATTTATGAGCAGTTTATGAGTAATTTGTCTCTCTTATTCGCACAACTCTAAATAGTAAATCGAATGGCTAATCTATCTATAAATTCGTGAATTTCAAAAGCGAAGCACAAGGATACGTGTCATGGGTAAGACTTAAAGAATATCTATTAACAGAAAACGAAATCTTTGGAATGGGAAAGTTTTTTTCACGATTTCAGAAGAGCGCTGGTTGTAATTGCTACATCTCAAACTGACGTTCTAGTCTTATAATAAACAGCTATATTTGGCACATTTTTGTGCTTCAAGTTATATAGGCAATATAACAACAGAGTTCTGTTGGGTCTGACCCGCAGTAATCTCCTGCATCCGGAAACTAGCGCGTTACGGCGCGGAAGGCGATAACTGTCAACCGCGCAGGAAAATACTTTGGCACCTGGCTCGCGCTGAAGGAAGAGGATTACGCTTGCACTCGCAGTTGGTGTGCATGTAGGATGGCTTAGCTCCAGCGACCGACCAAATGTGGCATGCTTAATTCTTTATCGTTTCAGTGTGTAACATAAATTCGTAGAAGTTTTAAAATAAATATGGTTTAAGTGTTGATATGTGTAATGTTTAATTATTTAATAATTTTGTATTAGCAACCTTCTAAAGACTCACTTTTCGTATTGCATTTAATTGAGCCGTAATGTAACGGCCATCCTTTCTCAGCTGACAGTTCTCTCTCCTACGCTGATATTTTGTTCTCTTCTAGAAAATTCAGCGATCTCTTGGCGGAGACCGTGGCTTAGCTTGGTGACATCATCGCGGCACGGAGCAGCCTGAATGTAGCTTCACGAGATTCCTGAAAAGAAGAAAGGAGGGTAAATAAAGGCTGTAAAATAACTGAAATAAAATAATACTGTGTAATCTAGGAAAACTATTTCAGACGATTTGGGATTGCAATTGTCCCTTCAAAGCCTGATGACAGTGACTTATGTCACTCAAACGACACACTTTATTACTCTCGGAAATAAAATGGATCGGAAAGTACCGAAAAATCTCTCTAAAATTAGGGAACGAGTAGATTTTTATTCTTTAAATGTAGTGCAGATTTCTTTCTACATATTTATGAAAAAGTACAAGAAGATCGTAAAAGCAGTGTAGATGATATTTTGATTTTTAATCTTCTAAAGGGTTTTGTCTGTTGAAATTATTTCCTTTTTACGGTAACCTCTACCCGCGATCCCACTAGAGGAAGCAGTGATCGGAACCCAGACCAGCGCGTCGGAGAAGAATCAGTGGGGTAAAGCTAACCTGTTTCAGCACCGGCTAAACCGACCTCAATTTCCTTATTAGTGGGTGAACAATCCAACACAATACGAATTCTGCTTCATAATGATAGGAAATCCAGAATTTGAAGGGTTAAAACACTTAGGAGTCGTTTTTCCAGATAACGTCGTTTAACTTTTTTTTCATTAAAAATGATCGTCTGCTTGAAGCATCAATACAAGAGGGGTTAAATGCAAACCGAAATCTGTCGAAAAAAGTTAAACGACGTTATCTGGAAAAACAATTTTAAACGAATTGGAATCTCAGTTTTCTCTTCAAAGCCTGTAAACCATGATTGGAGTATGATGTCATTGTCACTCGAAACAGCTTCACTCGAAACAGCGCGTTGTCGAGCAAACAATACACCTTTTTTTTTTTTTTTTTTTTTTTAAATTTACTTTCGGAAATAAAATGGTGCTGAAAAAAACGAAAAAAAACTTTAAAATAGGGAAATGGGTAGATTTTGAGATTTTTAAAGTAGCGCAGACTTCTTTCTACATTTTTATACGTAATTTTGATATACTTGAAGCGGATAGCACAAACTGTGCAGATGTTCTTTCGCTTTTTTTTTTTCTCTAAAGAGTAATGGCAGTAAGTTTTATCTTCTAGTGGTTGTCCGGAATCGTTATGAGTGAATGATTGATTCAGTGATAAGCGTAAGATCAATTCAAAAAATTACAAAATCTTCAATATTCTCATTAGTAGTTACGTACAATCCCGGCGGTCATTTTGACGAAACAATTTTTGCTTCAAATGTGCTGGCAAACTGTTGCCAAACATCAGTGGCGTATCCATAAATTTTTCATGGGGGGGTTACGACTACTGCAACTCACATATATGCATACATGTCTGTGATAAGGGAGTGAAGAATATAAATTTTGTATGGCACAAAATTTCTCAAGGAGGCTAGTTATTTATTACGCCATCCAAAAACATTTACAATGGATATTATTTGATTATTTTTCATTTCGAAAGTTTAGAAACAGAAAAAAGTTCGAAATGGTTCAGGAGGTTATTGACGGATCACCATGAAATTTGGTATACTCAAGTCTTTCGTCATGGAGAAGATTTTTATGCTATACATTTTCCTCTAGCTCGCCGCTAGATGGTGCTGCAGGACGTCGAATTCTGTTCAACCGCTCGCTATGAAAAAACCGTTCGATCTAGCTTGACGAAAATTAGTACGTGGGGATATTTGAACACGGAGAATTTTTTTACACAATCCATTTTGCCAGAACTTGCCGCAAGGTGGCGCTGAAGAGCATCGAATTCTATTCCGTCGGACCGCTTGCTGTGAAAATTAGTACACATGGATATTTGAGGACGTACAATACTTTTACACTTTCCGTTTTTCTGTAACTTGATGCTAGATTGCGCTGCAGAATGTCGACTTCCATTCTGTTTAACTTAAGGTGACCAGATTTTTGTAGTCAGAATCGGGGACATGTCCCCGATTCTGGCAACAAAACTGGGGACATTTATAATTAATGCAATAATTAACAGCAATTTAATTGAAAAACAATGCAATAATTAAAAAATTGTCCCCAGTTCCATTTTTACATTCTGGGGACAATTTGAAAAACGTCCTGAAAATGGAGACTGTCCCCAGAAAATGGGGACAGTTTGGTCACCTTAGTTTAACTGCGTGCTATGAAAATACCGTTGAAGGGATTTTGACGAAAATATGTGCGCATGGATATTTGAACATGGAGAATATTTTTACACTATCCATTTTCCTCTAGCTCGCCGCTAGGTGGCGCTGCAGAACGTCGAATTCTGTTCAACCGCTCGCTCTGAGAATACCGTTCTATCTATCTCGACAAAAATTGGTACGAAGGGATATTTGAACACGGAGAATATTTTTACGCAATCCATTTTGCCATAACTTGCCGCAAGGTGGCGCTGAAGAGCATCGAATTCTATTCCGTCGGACCGCTTGCTGTGAAAATTAGTACACATGGATATTTGAGGACGTACAATACTTTTACACTTTCCGTTTTTCTGTAACTTGACGCTAGGTTGCGCTGCAGAATGTCGACTTCTATTCCGTTCAACTGCGTGCTACGAAAATACCGTTCAAGCGATTTTGACGAAAATTTGTGCGCATGGATATTTGAACACGGAGAATATTTTTACACTATCCATTTTCCTCTAGCTCGCCGCTAGGTGGCGCTGCAGAACGTCGAATTCTGTTCAACCGCTCGCTGTGAGAATACCGTTCTATCTATCTTGACGAAAATTGGTACGTAGGGATATTTGAACACGGAGAATATTTTTACGCAATCCATTTTGCCATAACTTGCCGCAAGGTGGCGCTGAAGAGCATCGGGTTCTATTCCGTCGGACCGCTTGCTGTGAAAATACCGTTCAACAGATTCCGATGAAAATTGGTACTGACGGATATTTGCGCACGGAGAACGCTTTTGCGCTATCCGTTTTTCTGTAACTTGACGCTAGGTGGCGCTGCAGAACGACGATTTCTATTCCGTTCAACTGCGTGCTACGAAAATACCGTTCAAGCGACTTTGACGAAAATTTGTGCGCTTGGATATTGGAACACGGAGAATATTTTCACACTATCCATTTTCCTCTAGGCGGCGCTGCAGAGCGTCGAATTCTGTTCAACCGCTCGCTGTGAAAAAAACCGTTCGATCGATCTTGACGAAAATTCGTACCTAGGGATATTTAAACACGGAGAATATTTTTACGCAGTCCATTTTGCCATAAATTGCCGCAAGGTGACGCTGAAGAGCGTCGGGTTCTATTCCGTTCGCACCGCTTGCTGTGAAAATACCGTCAACAGATTTCGATGAAAATTAGTACGAACGGATATTTGCGCACGGAGAACGCTTTTGCGCTATCCGTTTTTCTGTAACTTGACGCTAGGTGGCGCTGCAGAACGAAGATTTCTATTCCGTTCAACTGCGTGCTACGAAAATACCGTTCAAGGATTTGACGAAATTGTGCGCTGGATATTGGACACGGAGATATTTTACACTATCCTTTCCTCTAGCGGCGCTGCAGAGCGTCGATTCTATCGTTCAACTCGTGCTACGAAATACGTTCAGCGATTTGACGAAATTTGTGCGCTTGGATATTGGAACACGGAGAATATTTTCACACTATCCATTTTCCTCTAGGCGGCGCTGCAGAGCGTCGAATTCTGTTCAACCGCTCGCTGTGACAAAACCGTTCGATCTATCTTGACGAAAATTGGTACCTAGGGATATTTAAACACGGAGAATATTTTTACGCAGTCCATTTTGCCATAAATTGCCGCAAGGTGACGCTGAAGAGCGTCGGGTTCTATTCCGTTGGACCGCTTGCTGTGAAAATACCGTTTTTGATGAAAATTAGTACGCATGGACATTTGAGGACGTACGATAGTTTTAGATTAGCCGTTCCGCTTTAAACTCGACGCTAGATGGCGCTGCAGCGCATAAACTTCTATGCCGTTGGACCGATCGGCATACAATTTTTTATAATTGCACATTTGAGAGAGGAGAATATATTCTCTGTTACTTTTGATCTTAATCACCACTAGGTGGCGCTGCAGCGCATCAACTTCGATACCGCTGGGCCGACCGCTATAAAAATTTTATACTGACACATTTGAGCATGGAGAATATACTCTGACTTCATTTAGATGTTACTCACTGCTAGGTGGCGCTGCAGCGCATCAACTTCGATACCGCTGGGCCGACCGCTATAAAAATTTTATACTGACACATTTGAGCATGGAGAATATACTCTGACTTCATTTAGATGTTACTCACTGCTAGGTGGCGCTGCAGCGCATCAACTTCGATACCGCTGCGCCGACCGCTATAAAAATTTTATACTGACACATTTGAGCATGGAGAATATACTCTGACTTCATTTAGATGTTACTCACTGCTAGGTGGCGCTGCAGCGCATCAACTTCGATACCGCTGGCCGACCGCTATAAAAATTTTCTACTGACACATTTGAGCATGGAGAATATACTCTGACTTCATTTAGATGTTACTCACTGCTAGGTGGCGCTGCAGCGCATCAACTTCGATACCGCTTGGCCGACCGCTATAAAAATTTTATACTGACACATTTGAGCATGGAGAATATACTCTGACTTCATTTAGATGTTACTCACTACTAGGTGGCGCTGCAGCGCATCAACTTCGATACCGCTTGGCCGACCGCTATAAAAATTTTATACTGACACATTTGAGCATGGAGAATATACTCTGACTTCATTTAGATGTTACTCACTGCTAGGTGGCGCTGCAGCGCATCAACTTCGATACCGCTGGGCCGACCGCTATAAAAATTTTATACTGACACATTTGAGCATGGAGAATATACTCTGACTTCATTTAGGTGTTACTCACTACTAGGTGGCGCTGCAGCGCATCAACTTCAGGACTATGCAGCGGATCGTCATGAAAATTCATAGCGGCGGATCTCTAAACCTTACTCTGCCCCTTTTAGAGTGTAGGGAAGGGCTTTAAGAGCCTTTGAACACCAGAACGCGCAAAAAGAATTTCCCAAGAGAATTTCTGTGTGTTCGCGTGTTCCGATGGCTTCTGTTCGTGTTCAGAGGGCAAGTTTTAAAATCCTATGACGCTGGAAAAAGTTTTCAAAGTTCCGAAAAAAAAAAAAATTGCCGGATAACCGCGAAACTTTTCGAACGATGTCTTATAAGTGTGGGGAAGGGCTTTAAGAGCCTCTCAACACCAAACGTGCGAAAAAATTTTAAGTGAATTTCTGCGTGTTAGCGTGCTCCGATTGCTTGCATTCGTGTTTAGAAGGCAGGTTTTAATCCTATGACGCTTGAAAAAGTTTCAAAGTTCCGAAAAAAAGAGAAATTTTGTGTTCGCGTGTTCCGATGGCATTTCGGCAAAAAATTTCAAACTCCCGAAAAAAAAAAAATTGCCGGATAATCGCGAAACTTTTCGGACGATGCCGTTTAAGTGTGGGGAAGAGCTTCATAAACCTCTGAACACCAGAACGTGCGAAAAAATTTTGCGTAAATTTCTGTGTGTTAGCGTGCTCCGATGGATTGCGTTCGTGTTCAGAAGGCAGGTTTTAATCCTATGACGCTGTAAAAAGTTTCAAAGTTACGAAAAAAAAAAACTTTGCCGGATAATCGCGAAACTTTTCGGATGATGCCTTTTAAGTGTAGGGAAGGGCGTCGAGAGCCTCTAAACACCAAAACGTGTGAAAAAAAATTTAAGCGAGTTTATTTTATCAAAGTTCAAATATAGTAGTACGAAGAAAAAATTTTGGAAGGACAAAAGTGCGAGACCACGATACCTCGAAATTAATGCGGAAAACTCCGGTCAAACAGCATATGATTTTCGAGGATTACGATTTTGCGCATCGTGGACATATTTGGCACCGGAAGTATCGGCGGAAGTCGACGTCGTTTCCGGCGGCCATTTTTTGTTGATGCAGCACTTTCGCGTTACATGTGGAGCAGGTGGTGTCTGTGAGAAGACAAGAGGATTGGGGTTTCGGCCTCTTTTCCGATTGTTTTCTCATACGGCTTGCAGTTTCAACTAACGGTCACCGTATGGGAATTGCAAGTCGTCGACAAGTCGATCGAGACTTTCTGTCTCGAATTGAAAAGACTTTGAGTGTCCGGCGCCCGACTGGCGCTCCACTCCTGCCTGCCCCGCAATCTCAGTCTTCCACGGCGAATCTTCCAGAGTCTCGGACTGAGTGCCGCAGTCTCTGAAGGAGGAGCGTGTTGAGATGAAGGGTTTTCTGCCCCTGCGTCCGACGCACAAACCGCTCGACGCCCACGTACGCAAACCTCCCGGCGCTGATGCCGGCGGGGACGTCGTGAGTTTCGAACTGCTACCGAACGCGATGACGAGAATCTCTCGCACGTGGTGATAAAACGTGGATCCCGCCGTCGCTGCGGGGTCCGCGCCTCTCCCTTCGGAGAGGCGCGCCACGAGTTCGGGATTCGAGTCGGCTGCGATTCGAACCTTCTCTTTGACGGAGAAGATACCTGGTTGATCCTGCCAGTAGTCATATGCTTGTCTCAAAGATTAAGCCATGCATGTCTAAGTACATGCCGTATTAAGGCGAAACCGCGAATGGCTCATTAAATCAGTTATGGTTCCTTGGATCGTACCTTACTACTTGGATAACTGTGGCAATTCTAGAGCTAATACATGCAGCAGAGCTCCGACCTTCGGGGACGAGCGCTTTTATTAGACCAAAACCAATCGGACTTCGGTCCGTAAACTGTGGTGACTCTGTATAACTTTGGGCTGATCGCACGGGCCCGTCCCGGCGACGTATCTTTCAAGTGTCTGCCTTATCAACTTTCGATGGTAGGTTACGCGCCTACCATGGTCGTAACGGGTAACGGGGAATCAGGGTTCGATTCCGGAGAGGGAGCCTGAGAAACGGCTACCACATCCAAGGAAGGCAGCAGGCGCGCAAATTACCCACTCCCAGAACGGGGAGGTAGTGACGAAAAATAACAATACGGGACTCTTTTGAGACCCCGTAATTGGAATGAGTACACTCTAAATCCTTTAACGAGGATCCATTGGAGGGCAAGTCTAGTGCCAGCAGCCGCGGTAATTCTAGCTCCAATAGCGTATATTAAAGTTGTTGCGGTTAAAAAGCTCGTAGTTGGATCTCAGTTCCAGACGGGCGGTCCACTTACCGGTGGTTACTGCTTGTTCTGAACAGCCAGCCGGTTTCTCTTGA
>JAWZYV010000910.1:0-18920 GCA_038373885.1 Cheiracanthium punctorium | reverse complement strand
AAACAAAATATCACTTTAAAGTATTGTAATTTGTTTTGGGAGAGGTGAATTTAGAATAAAAGGTTATTTTCCCTATGCAAAATGCACATTAAAGTAAAATGCTACCCTTTAGAAATGTCTTTGGAAAGGGGGAGGAGGGGCGCTCAAGCGTCTCAGCCCTTTCCCTGTATGCAACACTGGATATAACTTTTGTTTAATGGAAAACTGCGTCAATGGAAGAACATTTATTTCCGTTTAAGACAAAATTTTATTATTATAAACTTATTATTATAAATTTTATTATTATACAGTAAAACCTAATAAATTTAACCGAATCCTTTTCACTAATTCGATTGATATTATTTTAAAATACAAGTTAGATTAATTTATTTGAGTAATTACTCCGAGAAAAACATGTAAATGAATTTACTTGCGAAAATAATTTTATATCATTACAACATTATGGAATGGAATGAGTGAAAGAAAGAATATCTACATGAGGGTTTTATTTTTTAAAGTCTTATGAATGTTTGATAAACTAATATTTATTTGACTTCGACGCAAAGCTCTATTTGTAGCAAACGGAATCTCATTTTGAAACAAATTGGAATCTCCAAAAAGAAATAGGAGATGGGATATTTTCTTGGGAAAGCGAAACACGTACAAAGCAGACAATGAGTCTTTTTTCCAGTGCTTCTGGTCAACCGTCACCTTGACCCCAGAATTGACCCTCACTTCCCTTCTTTGCCCCCCTTCCACGGTTTCCCTTTCCTCCAGCATAAGGGACCATCTATAAAGGTTTTTTTTTTTTTTTTTTTTTTTTTTTTTTTTGTCCAAGCAGCAATTAGAGTGGAAGAATTTGCGGAAGAAGGTGGGGAAACGGTATTTGACAGTTTGGCGCATTTGGCGGAATGCTGTGTGAGGTATAACCGGGGGGGGCAGGCGTTAATAAAATGTTGAAAGTCGCACAAGGTTTGCCATTTTTGATAAATGATCGCTAAACTGGGTGCCAAAACGCGACAATTTATTATAAATATATTTTGAGTATAGTTAGAAAACGCCTGGCGAATATTGTAAAATAGTTTTAGTAGGCGATTTAAATATAGATTTTAATTCCGAAGAAGTGTTTTATAGACCAGTGAAGACAAATACGGTACACATCATAGATTATGATACACTAATGGTATTTATAAATGTGAAGTGTAATTTGACTATGCCTGGCGAAAATTGTTAAACAGTTTTGGTAGGCGATTTTAATATAGATTTCTATTCCAAAGAAGTGTTTTATGGAACAAAGAAGGAAAACACGATACACTCATGGATTATGATGCTCACTCCAAAAAGTATTTGAACCTTCTGACTGACTAGTCATTCGAATGTTTTCGTCAAAAAACTTCACCTCGTCTTAGAATAGAAATCTCTTTCTACGGAAGCAGGACGGGAAGAATATTTTCCTAGCAAAAAAACTTGATTTTTCATCCCCCCAGACGCCCTGGACTCATAGGCGTAGAGTTATATGGGCCCGTGGGGCTCGAGCCCCCCCCAATAAATTGTGAATAGGGGCTGAGCCCACCCAATAATTTATCACTACAGAAAACTAATTTATACTAACATAAAAAAAAGTATTTACGCCATTAACAAACGTTTAAAAAACCTTTACTTGTACTTTTAAAAATTTTCTTCTTTTGATTTCAATCATGATTTAGTATTCATTGTGACGCCACGTAACACACAATGTTACTATAAGCTGCCCTCGCCAGGCTCAGGTTAATTAAAATCAAATTATGCAATGCAAAGTATGAAACGAAGAAATGTTCAGATGTGTCTAAAATGCACTATCTCATCGAAAATGTTTTTTTTCCCCTCCTTTGGATTTTTTACTTTGCTTCTATTTTTAACTTATAACATGGTAGGAAAATACTAACATGGATACTTGCATTACATAGGTGTAGAATTCTATGGACCCATAAAGCTCGAGCACCTCCAATAATTTACACTTATATATAGTAAGTCATAGCTGCCAAATACTACGGAATATAATTAACCACTTTCTGTAAACAGTATATTTTTTAATTATTTTTATTAAAGTAGTAACCAGCTCGCGCGCGCAGCACAAGAATTTTGCTATATTTTAAGCCAAAAAATCATGTAGGAAATGTGGTTAATTATATTCCGTAGTAGTTGGCAGCTATGAGTAAGTTAAATGTACGTGAATCAGTGGCGCAGCCAGAAATTTTTTATGGGGGGGGGGGGGGTTACCACTTCTGCAACTCACATGTATGTATACGGGTGTATGATAAGGGAGTGAAAAATATACATTTTGTATGGCAAAAAATTCCTCATGGGGATGGTTATGACCCCCCCTTGTCTACGCCACTGACGTGAATATATGTGGTTGTGGGGCCCGGCCCCCCCAATAATTTTGAAAACTTTACGCTTATGCCTGGACTCCCTACCGCGAACCCTCCGGCTAATTGCGGAGGAGCTGTTCAGCTAATAGCTGTCTTTTGTGCTTCAGTAGAGGCATGTTTCCGGGATAGATCAACCCCTCTGTCTGTTTACAGAATTTTGGATACTTGGAAAGACTATCTTTTTTCCCCAGATGGATAAAATTAAAACTGTACTCTTTGTGTGAAGTTAGGAAGACTATTTTTCAGTACAGGTTAAAAGGTTTGCATATAACAATTACGTACATGTTTACAGGGATACACTAATCTCTGTATATATGAATTTGTAAAAAATAAATAAATAAAAATTGTATCACAAATTTATAAATACTCTGTATAAAAAATACTCTAATTATTTTACATAGCAAATTATATATTTGTAAAACTGTAAAATTAATAGTTTAGAACAAATAATAATTTTTTGCAACTCTGCTTTTAGTAGTTTTCAAATACCTTTTCAAATAAATGTTTCAATTACATTCTTTTTTGGCTATTTCTATTAAAAGGTTTCTTGATAATTTTATAAATACTAGGGGCCAAGGCCCCTAGACTCGCTACGCTCGCTTTTCGTATGAGGCATTCGGCCCCTAATAAGGCTTATTCGTAAAAAAGACATAATTTCAACAGACAAATCCCAAAGATTGGATCAGAAAGAATGTTACTGAGCTACACATTGCTTGGTTCTTGCATGTTCATTGATACATAAAAATTTAAACTTCACACTACAGTAGATCCTCCCACATAAGACGGTAGATATTTTGTTATAGGAATCCGTGTTGTACGGGTCCTTAGCTATACTCCACCTGGAGTGCGGACTCCGCGTATAATCGCTGGAAAAATTATTTGCACTCCTGAGAAACACAATCATATTTAATGTTGCCATTCAAAAGTTATATTAATTAGGAGCTTAAAGCGTAATAAAAGCAGAACATCTGTTTCAGCTGTATTTTTAACTATTTAAAACCAACTGGACACCTTGCGTATTTGCCACGCATGGCGATTTTTCAATATTTGGTGGCTTACGTATATGTATAATTAATAATTAGCTCTAAGAAAACGGTTCTTCATATGTTTTCTTTTATAAAAACTACGGAACAGCTAGGATAGCTTGCCACCAATGGCAACTTTTTATTATTTGGCGATTTACACATGCTCAGAACTTATAATTACTTCTCATGTAAGGTTCTCGGAAAACCGTTATCCATATTTTCATATACATAATCCTTTGCAGATTGACATATTTAGCACCATGAATTATGTCATCTCGCCGCGCTGGCAAACATCCAAAGTGTACTATAACTGCTATAATGGCATAGTTAACGCCACCAAATATGTCTACTGGTAGCAAATAATACTAAAGCTGGACCGAACCGGCTTTAAAATAATATACATTTTAATTATTTTTTATTTTCAAGATACTGGGTTCTAACATCCTGGAACGCGAAGTTTACCCTGCTTGGAAAGATAACATTTTGCCAGATTATTCCTAATGCCAAGATGGCACTTTTAAAATCATTTACAATTAGTTATTCTGTTTTGTAAAAACGAATAGTTGTTCATTGTAAACTCCTGTTGTCTAAGCGAATTTACTATTTGAAATTGTCAACTTTGTGTAACACACTTTGAGTTATTTATTTCATATACTTTTTAATTTGGCGTAAAATGGGTATCATTCTACTTCATGTTTCTCAATTTCACGCTATTTTACATACTTGGAATTGCTTTGTTGCAAAGGAGTGAATGATTTTATGCCAAATCTGGCAACCATTATGTTTATTTTTTTCAGTTTTTATTAATATCTTCTAAAATAATTCGATTTTCGAAATTTAAGTCAGTTTATCAGGTTCCTCGGAATTTTTCGAATCTGTGAACACCTTAGTCGAAACTCAAATCCACACGGTTTAGGAGGAGATAGCCCAACAAGCTTTGACAGCGGCGACCGCGGCCGTTACTTTTTTTTAGAATAGAGAGATAACCTTTTAATAGAAATAGCCAAGAAAGTATGAAAAAAATCATACTTTAAATTTCAAAATACTTCATTCACGCTAGGTAGGAAGAAAAAAAAAGTAGAGTAAAAAACCAACGTACCAAGGAAAAAACCACACAGAATGCAAGAATATAGATTGAAAACTAAAGAAAATCCTACCCAAGTCCCTAAAATCAACAAAAATTGAAAAGTGATACGGCGCGTAGAAAAACTCGCGTTGACAAAAAACTCGTGATTGAAAGAAATAGCACTCTCAAGTGCTAATAATAATAAAAATAATAAGAATAATAAAAGAATAGTAATAAAATTAGGAAATAAATCATGACAAATGCTAAAGCACTTCCCAGCATTTGTCTTTAAAAACAGTTACAGGAATCTTGCTTAGGCGTAGGTCTAAATATGAGTCACTGGTAAAACAAATTGGCTTTGTTTTTATAGTACTGGGATATTTTCATTTAATTTTTTTTTTCTCAAATTATAAATAATTTTGCTTACAAAAAGAAAAAAAAATCATACGGCAATCTTAACAAAGATACTCTCTTCATTATGAAAAAAATAGTATGAATCAAAACAATTTTAAAAAAGAGGGGCTCACTAAATCTTAACACTCAGCACACTTAAGCATAAAAAACTCTCGAGTCGTTAACTAGTTTAAAACATTATTAAACCCATTGTCAATTTCCCTGCCTTTACTGAAAAGAAACAATCAAGAAGACTCTTTTCTTTAGTAAATGTTGTGTCCAAGCTCACATATTTGAATGTTGCACTGATCAAGTTCTGCGCTCATGCAGTCGCTATGCCCTGCTGGAGCTCTGAAGTATATAACCCATATTTAACCTGTTCGCTTTCATCATTGAAAAGACGCTATGAAGAAGACTCTATATGTGGGAGAGATCACGTGGAGTTATTTTTCAGTGGAGTTTGTGGGAGAGTTATTTTTTACTAAAAAATTAAGGTTTTTTTTTAATTGGAGGGGGGAGGGATAGTAATTGCGTATACTTTCAGAAATTATCTTTGTTCTTCTTAAACACTTAAACCTTTATTCCTTTACCCAAAAGAATATTTTCGGGGAATTATAAAGTCATTCTGATGCAGTAGATGTAATGTTCAGGCATTTTTTCTTTCAAAGTTGTGAATGGTGCAAAAAACTCTAAACTGCATGTCATTCACAGGAATTGCCCTTTCGCTGGATTCTATAGCATAAATCTTGAGAAAAATAGCATATTTTATGCTCTCTGTTCTCCCTCCCCCCTCCCTCCATGAAATCTGTATTAAAATATTGTGATTGAGATACAACAAAGCTGAACCAAAACAAATAATGAAATCATTTATCAAATTTACTCCCCCCCCCCCCCCTCCACGAGTATTTCTTTATGATTTTCCCTTGCAAATCATTTTTAGTATGTTTCTCTATAAAAACTGCTTAAATAATACACTTTTATCATGTGCATGTTCTACAGAATTTCTCGAAGTTTTCCATCCACGTCAAATAAACGTGCATAGTTTTTTATTCCTAATTTATCCTTTCAAAATTTAATTCAACTTTTAACTTATTTGCGTATAAAAGAAATTTTATTTTCATAATTCTAGTTCTTTTTATTATTAATATAAAAACATATGCTTGTTTTAACAAAAAAAGACGGTGGTCTTCCCTCTGATTTATTCTGGAAAAGTAAATATAAATAAATAGTAGGTTGTTTTTACCCTTGTTTTGATTTTAATTGTAACATTACCCTAATTTTTGTGTCTCAAATCTGACACCTCATATCTCCACTCAATATTCTGGTTTGTTTCAGGAGACAAAACTGAGCATTTGGTCCCCTGCTGCATATTTACATATATTTCAATTAAATTTCCGAAATGTTCAGTTTTTGTTACATTGTGTGATGGGCACTGATAAAGCACTTAATTCAAACAATATTCTTCATTTATTTTCTATTTTTTAAATCTATTTAATGACATGATTTACTTTTAATTAAGAACATGATTGATACCAAACTGTTTTATCATTGTTAGATAGAAGTCTTTTTTCCAGACTATGCTCAATAGGGATGGACGCGAGACGAAAAATAAGCGTCTCGCGTCTCGCAAAATAGCCTAAAAGCTTGTCTCGTCTCGCAAAAATCCCTATATCGTATTGTTAAAAATGTGTGTCTCGTCTCGCAAAAATCTGTAAATCTCTGTCTCGTCTCGCAAAAAAAGTCGTCTCGCGTCCATCCCTAATGCTCAAATTTTAATTATTTAACATCTATTTTATTCTATTTAAGAGTATTTATGAAGTTGATCCTAGTGGTACAATATTTTAGGTCTTGATCTGTCTATAGACTGTATAAGAATTGCCAATGGATAAGGCACTAAACATTGGTAGATGGCGGATGTGTGAAAGCCTGAAATTCTAGAATGCCGCGATTTTGTCGATCTAACGGTATAGAGTTTTGTGCTGCTTTCTTCGGATGTAACGTGAATACGCATTAGAACCCCTCTAAAAAGTCCTTACCCCAAGCGCGCTCCCCTTAAAGCCTACAATCCTCATGTAGTTTTGCTGTAACAGAACAATACAGACATCAATAGACTAGCCAGTTCAGAAATTTCTGCATTATATTCTTAAAAAAATATATTTTTTGGTCATTTTTGATTGAATTAAAAATTGTTCGCATTTTTCTTCACGCCTCTATGTTAAAAAACATAGTAGAAGGTGGTCTGTTGTAAGCAGGAGTGTAGCAATTCAATGTTTTGAGGATGTGGGGCGGGGGTTCTCAGTATGTTTCTATCGATTCTAGAAACCAAAACAAAAAAGACATCATGATTGTGCTAATTTGTGGTTACTTTCACCCTTCAACCAAGGGCATGGGATTCAGGTGTTCGAGGTCTCTGAGCCCTCCTCCTTTCCTACGCCACTGATTGTAAACTTCAACAACTTGTCGCTGTGCCTCATTTGGAGAGGTAATCAGTCTTAACGATACTTCCAAGCTCATATATTTTACATCTGTTACCTATGTCAGGCGCGTAGCCAGGAAAGTTTTTCGGGGGGAGGGGATATGAACTTATATGTGTATAAATAGACGGAATTTCATCACTAATCCAAACATTTCGGGGGGGGGATATATCCCGATATCCTTCCCCCTGGCTACGTCCCTGACCTATGTATTTAAAATCAAGCGTTTAAACTGCCTTCTGAACAGTTAAAAATAACAATTTGCAATATATTTTCTAATTGCCCAATTTTTAAAATCAATCAGGCTTTATTTAGAGGTTGGGGAAAGAGGGTTGTAATATAGTGTGATGATGTAAGCTATTTATTTTTTAATATAATATATATTTTAAAAAATAAGAAGAAACATATAGAATACAGAATATATTTTATAGGGTGTGCGGAAAAAAGACCTCGGGGAAAAAAATCCCCTTGTCATTATTTACTATGTAAGAACAACATGGAATGCTTTTATTTGAAGAGAGGAAATAGAGAGAAGAGGGAATCAAGATTATTTTTATTTATTTTTAATTTAGATTACTGATAATCAATGAAGATTAAGCATAACATTTAATGGAATCTTATGTATTCCTAGAATTTTAATACCTCATTTTCCGACACCTCCCCAACTCACACAGAGTTTGAAAGTTTTAAAAAATATTTACGAAATTTGCATTTTATTTCTTTTTATTTTTTAATATTTATTTTAGGTTTTCCTTGCGCTTCATATTTAATATGTTTCTCTAGAAAAGAGAGCATAAATGGGATAAGAGCATACGCGGGCTCCGAATCGCTTATTGTTTGCACTACAGCATTTGCACCAAAAACTTCCATTTTTATCATATTTCATGTACATTATAAAATTTTATTTCCATGGACTAAATTTGCTTTGTGGCACTTTTTTTTTTTTTTTTTTTGATCGTGTCATTTATCCTCCGAGCAAAAGCTCGAAAGGATTTCTTAAAACATTTATTTTTTTTAAGTTAATATATATTTTTTGAATTTTTATCGCTGTTCTTTCCCTTCAAACCCTAGAATGCACACTTACGACTCTGTATTGCAACATCTGAGCATAGGATTTCGCATGACTGTGGTTGTTTGATTTCCACGTTGCCATCATGTCCGATGAGACCATCTAAGAGTCACTGGCACTGACTTAAAAAAAAAATGAGGGGGCCCGTTCTCCAAATGCACATTGTTAGAATCACGGAAAAAGCGCACCCACAATATTGAATGGGTTTGTATTTTGGGAAGAGAAGAGGAGGGGGGGGGGGGTGCCGCGGCGTGAGTTAAAAAAATGTGCGAAACAAGTGGGCATCCAAAAGAGCGTAAAAAGAGGTACATTAGTGTATTAGTGTAGTAATTCATTAATTTTTTATTTTTATTTTTTCACAAAGAAAAGAAATTACTACACATCTGCACTTTTATTACAAAACAAATTTGAGCCCAGTAGTCAATGAGTGAATATCCTCACTTGGAGGGGGGGGGGATTGGGCATTCAGAGTGTGAAACAGTTTAGTATAAAAATGAAACAAAAAAATCAAATACTTAAAAAAAATCACTACACCAAAAAGCACCCTTTCGGATGTCCACTCCTTTTATACATTTTTTATTTCAAGCGCCAATCCCGCCCATCCACCCACTCATATAAAAAAAAATAAGCCCCTTCAATATCGTGCGTTTTTTTCCGAGTGCGCTTTTTTCCGCCCACCACATTCTTATCTCCATAGAATGGCCGAGAGGATAAGACAGTGAAAATTGGTGGATGTGAGATGTGAGGTAGTGTGAAGGTCCAGAGTTTTGGATTACACCGCATTTGCTGATCTAACGGTCTGGAGTTTCGGGCGGTTTTCTCCAAATGTAACATGAATATGTGTTAGAACCCCTTAAAATGTCGTTCGCCAAAGATATTCTTACTTTATCAGATGGTCCTCGTGCTTAACACAGCAACATAGACCGTAGTAGACCAGCGAGGTTAGAAAATTTCAGAAATATTTTTGTTTAAATTAATATATATATACACACACACACACGCACACACATTTTTTAATAAGTGGGTCTGCTGTAAGCAGAAGCGCAGCAGCTCAATAAGTTTAGAGGGGGGGGGGGGATCGGTATGTTTCTATGAATTCTGGAAACTACAAAAAATGGAACTTATTTGAGGTTATTTTCATTTGTGGTTGGGAGGGTGTCTCAGAGATGACTTTTACTAGCCAGAAAAATAAGCTTTCTCTGTAAAGTGATAGAGTGATTGAGAAGGTTTTGAAGTATTTAGACCTTTAACCGCATAGTTTCTTTATGAATGTTAACGTGCATGGGCTATTTCGAGTGCCATGGTAAGACATAACACTAAACGTAGAAAGACACTAAGCATGGTAGACGACTGAAATATGGAAGTCCCGTGTTAGGCCCTACCACCCGGCTATCAAACTGTCTGGAATTTTGGTCGGTTTTCTCCAGGTGTGAGGTTAATAAAAAGTCTCCCGACCAAGGAATCTCCCTGGACCAGATCTCCCTCGTGTAGGTTTGCCGAAGCTCAAACCAAAACAGACCTCCCTCGCATACGGACACACAATTTGTCTGGCTTACGTATGTAAAATTGTTATTTCTGCAAGATTTTTACAGCCTTCAAAATAAAATATGCACCAAAACACTGTTTTTTCCCCCTTAAAAAATATACTTCTAAAATTATTGTAAATATTATGTGGTGGAGGGGAATTGGAAAAGCGCTTTTAAAAGTACTTTTAAAAGCACTTTTTGTTACTTAAAAGTTTCTATTCCAGACTATCAAGCATTTTATTGCTAAAATAGATCAAAAAATTCAATATACCACAAAACCTTTCCCTACACCAAACGCTAGAAGACAGGGGAAGTTCTTTTCCATAAAAAATGACATCTTTAATATTGTTCGCTTTTTCCACTCTCCTTTCATAATATCTCTAAAATTTCGTACAAACCCTTAATTCTATGTCCACAGCAATTAGGAGACAGACAAGCAGACAAATCGAAATCACAGACGATTCATCATCAACTTCTTAAGAAGGAGTTAAAATGGGATAAAAAGCACTTTCAAGTTTCGATACTCCACAGTTACGTCATTTTTATAAAAATATTCATGTGTCTTCCTCAATAATAATTATTGCCAAGGTGTTTTAAAAATACGTTAAATGTATCTTAAACGGAGCTATAAACTTTGTATTTTGATGTCTATTTCAGTAGTGGAAAATTTTGCAAGTAAAATATAAAAGCAAGCAATTTAAAAAAGAAGAAAGAAATCAACAGATCTGACTAATATGCTTTCTGTATAATTAAACTCTTATTCCCTAATTTTGAATTAAAGGATGCACGAACATTCCCCAGCTATGCGTACGCGAAATTTGAAGACAACCTTGACAGCAATTAGGTAGAGGGGATCAGAATCCATTCGTCTTCTTTTGATAACAATACCAGGGTCCGTCGTGTCAGAGCCATTGAAAAAAACTCCACCGCCGATACTACAGTGGACCCTCAGGCCTGCAGGACACCCCCCATTGTGGCAGCTAATTGCCTCTCCGTTCTCACGAATTCTCAGAGGGGGAAGGGACAATTTCCGGAGACGGTCTTGCCAGTTTGAGAAGCAAAAATAGAAAACGACTAAACACGGCTTAGCGCTTTTGAAGGCATCTTCAATTAGAGACTATAGTCGGTCTTGTCAATTTGAGAGGCAATATCAACGAACGGCTTAACACGGGGTTGACAGTGGGAGGGTTAAAATGTCTACGAGATATAATTTGAATATGCATATAGTTCGAATTTGCCAGGTAAAGATTTTAAAACAGTATCAGTAAGCGATTTTAAGATAGATTTGGATTCCAAAGATGTGCTTTATGGTTCAAGAAAGAGTTGATTCCTATTTTAACGGCCCTACTTTCGCCAACCTAAAAATTCCCCGCACTTTGGCGAGCTTTGAAGTCATGCACAAGTTTCAACGCTCCCTAAACAACTACATGAAAACTAAAGTGAACAAATTAGTGATAAACGCACTAGTTAAGGAATTTGAAGACACTTAATTATTAAAACTACATTAATTGGCAACCCAAAATAATTTAAAATTTAACGGAATGCTGTACTTACAGGTTGTTCCAAATCGCTATTTTAATTCTAAATTACGATTGCCACATAAATACACAAAATCTTCATGGTTACTGTATATGTTTAATGATCGCCACCTTGGCGAGAGTTGAGGCGTTAAAGTAGGAATCAACCCAAGAAGACAAACACGGCACACTCATGGATTATAATGCACATTCGAAACAATATCTAAAACGGTGAAGTATAGATGTAATATACTTGGCGAAGATTCTAAAATAGTTTTAACAGGCGATTTTAAGATAGATTTCGATTCCAAAGATGGGTTTTATAAAAAAGGAAGAAAAATACTGCTCACTTATGAGTAATGATACACTTTCCAACCTAATGGAATAAGGAAGAAAAATAGGGACGACGCATAAATTATGATTGTCTTTTAATATATAGCACTTGGGTGCGTATTTAAAATCTGAACGGGCTTCATATTTTCTTCATTTTTTGTTAAAACTGTGCAAGACTTTTTTTTTTTTTTTGAGTCAAAGCTAAAATATCTACAGTGAATCAGACAAAATTTAATTACAAGTCAGGAATGTTCAGTCAAACAGAATAAAACGTTAATTTTTAAAATAAAAAGAAACTACGTATTTATCAATTTTTTACTCTCTAACCTGGTACCTTATAACAATACGTAGAAGTTACAATTTTGCTATGCTTTCTATCTATTGCTTTCAGGCTTTTTGGAAATTTGCATTGCGTACTAACCCCTCATCGACGGGCACTTCAGCTAGCGATCTATTAAAATGGTACCTTCATGAAAGTGCAATTGATTAAATCAGTGAGGCAACTCAAAAAATAGAGGAAACCATATGCGTGAATTAAAAAAAATAGAGAAAAAAAGAGGAAATCCCAAGAAAATAAGAAAAAGTGCAAATTATTAAGAAAGAGTATGTAATGTATGGAGAATAAAGGAAAAAAACATTAAGTTCTTTTTTTGTTATTTTTGATATTCTTTTTCATTGTCAAAATATTCTTTGTTTCAAGTGTTATTTAATTATTGTATACCATTGTATTGTAACTGTTCTTTTTTGTGAAGTTTTTCTTTACTGGTTTCTTTGGAGAAAAAAAAAACTAATTTAAATTTCAAATAGGAGTTAATTTTTATTCTTATAGTATTGGAGTTTTAAATAAATGAATGCTAAAGGGAAAATGTTAATTTTCAAGAAGGATGGAAGATGAAAGTGAGATGCTGGAAATTAATACTTAATTACTGCTGGGGGAAAAAGGGAGGGGGACGTAAATACAGTGGAATTTTTATAAAATTTCTGCTGAATATTCAGAATGATTTAATAAACAAATATGTAAAATGAGAAAATCCGCGATCGACGGAAAGTGGCATCCCTGTAAATAAAACATCCTGATTACTAAATTCCCGTAAAACATACAAAACTGTTTAACTCAAAATTTAGTATTTACTTTAGAATATCCTTTTAAAATTTGGAAATTATCTGGACTGAAGGGCTTAAGCTGCGGTAATCAGCTGTTCGCACAATTTGCCAAATTTTATGAAATCAAGAACTATTGAAAAGTGAGTCAAAATCTCTTGCATAAACTATTCGTGTCTGAAAACAGTGCAATATTCTTAAAACTCACAATTTAAATAGTAGTAGCTAATTCCTTAACAAGAAGGGGATATTAATAAAATTTAATCATATCAAATGAAGATTAAAAAAAAAAAAATTGTTAGAATGCGTCTTTCGCGCTATTAATAAACCTTTAAACAATTCTACGTGCACATACGCCGGGGGCGTAGCCAAGGGTGGGGGTGGGGGGCTAGGGGGGGTCCATGAGGAATTTTTTGCCATACAAAATGTTTATTGTTCACTCACTTATCACACACATGTATGCATATATGTGAATTGCAGTAGTCGTAACCCCCCCCCCTCCATGAAAAATTTCTGGCTACGCCACTTACATACGCCTATAAAATAATCACTGGACTTTTATAAAATTCGACCGTATTCAATCATACAAGTAAAAACAATTACTGACAGTAACCATTAATTTGCATTTTTGAGTAAATTAATAGAAAGGCATTTGCACTCTCAGCATAAGCTGTTTAAAAACATTCTCTCCGTTATTATTTCAAGAAATTAATTTATTTTAAAAATCTCAATACTTAGAGAGAAAGATTACATTTTAATATTGTAAAAATTTCAACGAGCAGTCAAAAGGTTTTTTTTTTTTTTTTTTCCCTTGCTTTTTATTTCCAAAGAGAGAATCCTATCAAAATGTTAAGTTTTATGTAGATCAATTACTAATTTATACAATCAACAATAACTCTCGTTTGAAACGCATGTTATATAGCATATTCATTAACACATTTTAATATTTAATCGTCATTTAAACTTTTTCTTGGATCATTTAATTGAGAGTCAAGAGTATATCAAAAGATAATAACAATTGCCTTTCCATCTCAGGTGTTACAATCTAAACGAGCTTAAACGGAAATAATAGAGCCTAAACAGTTTCTTTTTAAATACACTGGTAAAAAAGAAAAATATTTTAATCTGAATAAATCTGAAAATATTTTTTAAACAATGTAATTTTAAAATAAAATAACATTTATATTAACACTGCTACATGCTACACAAATACAAATTTCAGATTTTTAAAAATAATTTCAAAAATTTTTGGTCGAAAGATGAGAGAGTATAATTAATTAATTATTCAATTAAAGTTGTATTCATTTATGATACTGTGATGCATATTTTCATTTCAGAAAGAGCAAAACTTTATTTACACTTGATTCTTTTTTATTCAGAACTGTGCGAGAACTCGGCGTATCAGTAGTCTAAACACACAAAAACGATGCACATACTTAAACATCCATTTATGAAATTAATTTTTTAGCGCAATTTAGGATACGCTATTTTAAAATCAACATAATAGTTAAATATGTTAAGTTTCATAATTTACGTGAAAATGTAGTTCGTAAATATTTTAAATGTACAAATTTACTAATAACAATGAGAGTGGGATAAAACTTATTTTTCTTAACCCCCCCCCCGCTACATTCACAAAGCTATTATAAATTTCAGCAGGCATCAGGAGAAATAAAATACTACTACTAATAACTATTATTAAATCATAATAATTACCTCAAGAAAGAGTTCTTGTTTTTATTTCGGGCAGATTTTAATCAATCTACGGATGAAATTCAGAAGAAACAATGTTTTTTATTTCCACGTGGACTCTCTAACAACTCTTCAACACTACAGACACAGTCTAATGAAAACTAGGTTGTGAGGGGCTGTTTGAATTCATAATCCTCTCGACCCCTTCTGAATAGTAACAGACTGACCAATAGTGGGGGTTTTAGGAGACAATATAAGAATTGTGCATGCAGGTGATTGATTGTGGAAAGGAGGCAATTCTAATGGGAATTAACGTTCCTGGGGAAAAAGTAATTGTGGTTGAATTTTCGCTGGCTTTTTGATGGTGGGAGCCACGTTTTGTTGTACGAATAGTATTTCAATACCTGTCCTAATTAGTGCTTCCAAAGAACTGAATATGGTGGTGGCAAAAAAACGGCCCATACTTTTCATCTGGTGGTCATTTAAAATGCTTAGGGGCCAATTTATTTTATAAAGCACAGGACAGTAATGGAGGATATCGCCTCCTTGGTTTCGAGGCTATAAAAGTCACGTGACGGTGGAAAACAAACAATCATTTCTCCATAGGTTTATGTGCTGGACTCCTGGTAATAAGCGCAAAATCAAAAAAAAATAATAATTATGCCTCTGTATTGTGCTGCCTACGAATGTTTCAATAACTCTCTGGAACCTGTACATGACTGCAAAAAGATATCTCTCCACAGATTCTCTTTAAAAAGTTCTGACATATTAAAACTTATACTGAAACGAGGCTATTTCAGCCACGCGTCGATGGAAAATATACACTTCAGCCAATCAGATTACAGGGCTACTCATCAACACAGCCGAAAGGTCACGTGTTGGTGGAAAAATGACGTCACACCGATAAACCTCATTGGCGCCTAACATGCGACTATTCTATAGTACGAAGGTGTTTCACTAATTTATAAAGATAAAATTTCGGGGATTGCTAATTTCACTTCAATTTTTTAAATTCGTGAATCGAACAGACCCTATCGGAAGTATTTGAGTTTAGAAAGTATTGCTTTCACGAATTGTACTGACGCGAGTCAAATATAGTACTCGGAAAATTTAGGAGCACAACTTTCACTTATCAATCAAATAAAATGGTCAGTCGGAAAAATTTGAAATTAAGGAGTAATAGTTTCGCAAATTGTATATGTGTGAATAAAATTAAAACCTTTCTTTGTCAGAAAATCGAATCAATCCAACAAAAGCACTCGGAATTTTTTTATCCTTCGGATTCGGAATGCATCAAGCAAAAAATCTGAAAATTTTATATTTGGATTTCGGGAATACTAGATTTTCAACTCATATACACAGTCAGATAAAAACTAGTCGAAAATTTTCACAGAGCGGGAACACTCTTAACAATTTGTAACGACGTACACGAGAATCATAATTTGATAAATCTAATGAAGAAATATTATATTCTGCTTCATAACACGGTTATGATCAAAATATCCTGGAAAAAATTGAAAGTCAAAAGCTTAAACAGGTTATGAGATATGACATTTACTGTAAAGAAAATTTAGGAAAAATTCATTTTTTCAGAAAATGCGGTTAAGATCTTAATATTGTGCAAAAGTATAGTCTCATGCCGTGGCGTATTTCCCCTTTATTATTATTATTCATTTATTGCATACTTGTGTAAATTTTTGCATATTTGTTGGAAATTTGTAAGTTGATCGATCCAATGATGTCATTTTATTATATATATTTTTTTTTTAAATAACTTTTATAAACTACAAACATTGCGGTTGAGAACGTTTGAAACTAAAACTATGACGTAGATGCTACCTTTTAACTTTTCTACACAAATAAAGCATTATCCTAAAGTGAAAAAAGGGGTAGGGAGGAAACTGCAAGAATTACGGAAATGGCGAATTTTTAGATTTTTAAGGGGGCGCAGATAATTTTCTCTCTCTCTCTTTTTTTTTTTTTTTTTTTTTTTTTTTTCATATTTATGAAAAATTTCAAACTCATCGTAGAAAATGTGTGGATTTTACTACGCTTTTTGGACACAACTTTCTAATATTTTAGGAATAATAGTAGAAAAGTTTTATTTTTGGAATGGTATAACCCAGAATTGTTATATCTAGGCTCTTATTTACAAGGTAATGATTAAAAATTTAACAGTTGTTAAAAATCCCTCATTTCTAAACTTTCGTACTTACCGGTAAATTTGCAAAACACTGAATCTTAGAAAAATAAATATTCTTTAGAAACAAAAAATCTTAGGCTAGTGAACTGGGAGACTACTAGGTAGGGGTCATTTCCCGTAGTCTCCCCCCCCCCCGTTCTGGTAATTGCGCTATCGATACTACAATAAAACCTCGTTAAGTCGTCACTCAAGGGACCAGACATTTTTGACGACTTAAGCGGAGTGGTAACAAAAAGGAAAAAGAAAAAAAAAAAAAAAAAACTCACTAAAGTATTTTTCTGAATTGCTGTAGGATTCCGTAAGAAAAACACGATTTCAGAAATCAATATGCAAATAAATCAGTGGAAAATAATAAAGAAAAGAAAAAAAAACACTTTTTATAGTTACCACATTCTTTATTTTCTTTTAATTATTAAAATAATCCAACGGTGTCGATTGATGGAGGGCTGACTGGTAGGTGAAAATAATTTTTTTTCTCTCTAATAGACGTAAAGCTCTAAATTCTTCGTCTGTTATTTGAATTGTTATCAGGTACTTTCGTACTTTTTCAAGGTCTTCCATTGCTTCTGTTTTGCTGGGCGGGGTTTGATGTTTTTCCAGATTTTCGGCATCACTGTCTTCACTTCAACGGTCTTCATGTTTTTCTTTTAAAAATTCACACGTCAAAGCTTTTACATTAGCTTGTGAACAGATTGCGACGTCGTTATCGACACTGACAAATGCATTAATGTCATTGACAGTGCACCCTTTTTCGTCTGCGATTTGCAGCAAAGATTCTAATGGTTCCGGGTCTTCATCGATGTCTTCATCGCTGAGGATTTCTTCTGACTCTGCGTTTTCGATGAACCCTGCATGTGGGAAACAATTTGAAACAGTTTGTGATGATACGGAACTCCAACTTTTATCTATGTAGTCAACTGCATCTGAAACCGAAACTTGAAGCTTTTCCTTTCTGTCTAATGCTTTTATCAGGTCTTTCACAAGCAATTTTTTGTACTGTCGTTTGAAGTCACGAATTACCCCCTGATCTAAAGGCTGAAGACGCGCAGTGACATTTGGAGGAAGAAAACAATTTCGATCGCTTTTAAATTTTCGGGTCGATTGTGGGCAGTACAGTTATCGATAATGATGACAACATTTCTTTTCTGACAGAAAATTGAGAATCCAGTTTGCGAATTTGTCTTTCCCAAGTCATTGTAGACATCCATGCATTGGAATTTGCATCGTATTCGACAGGCAGAGATTTAACATTTTTAAAAAAACATGGCTTTTTGCTTTTGCCATAACAAGTGGTTTAAGTTTCTCTCGACTCATGCTAGCCCCAAGCAGAACTGTCAGGCATGGGCGCCGGCAGCATAGGGCAAGGGGGGCAATGGCCCCCCTGGATTTTTGTATGCAGTGCTTTCCCTTGCTTTTTTACTCTTTCCAACACGGTAACCATACGTTGAAGTAGTCTTTGCCCCCCCCTTGAGTAGTCTTTGCCCTCCCCTGGAGTAGTCTTTGCCCCCCTGGGAAATATTCTACCGGCGGTGTTCCCTCACACAGCATCCCAGTAAACCTAAAGGGGAGAATACAATGCAACACAAGAAGAACCATTAAAATGATTGATTGCCTCCGCACGGTACCGAAATCTAGAAGAATTTCAGACCTGAACCTTAGATATGGTCCCTTATTACGTAGCCATGCACGTGCGGGATTTGTGAAAGGGGGGGAAACCCGAAGCAATCCCTTGGCCGGATGCTGCAAAAACATTAGAACATGCTGCAAAGACATGTCTTTGTGATGCAATCTAAAACGACGTATAAATGAAATATTAATAAACAACTTTGATTATAACATGTTTAAAAACGCTGCTAATGCAAATTTATGTATGTAAATATAATAATTGTATGTTTTTTAAGGTAATAGTAAATTTGTTCATGTTAGATATTGTGTTTTCAGGTAAAAACTAAGGTGAAACAAATCCTACATTTATTGGGCAATACCTAATACTGCATACATTTAAGATTCATGTAATATACATTGAATACCATGATGTAATTTTTGTTTGCACAGACATTGAATTTAATGAACCATCCATAGTCGCCCGATTTGCTGATTGTCATTAATTATTAGTTACAGCATTACGGAT